>NIJG01002511.1:3796-24507 GCA_002201625.1 Euglossa dilemma
AAGATAGCGATATCGTCGCATCTATCCCAATCGGTACTCATCCTCGGAGATGATAACACCCACGCATCGGCAAGGGGATCACCGAGGGCGAACACGAGGGGCGAGTCGTTCCTCCACTGGGCAGCCAAATCGGAGCTCCGCCTCCTCAACCGGGGCTCTACCAATACATGCGCAAAGCCGACAAGGCATATCCATCATGGGCTTATCCTTTTTCACTCCTGCTGCCTTACAACGAGTAAAACGTTGGAGAGTGGCAGACGAAGTGAAAACCCCGAGCATCCCCCTCTTCATTACCATGCAGTGCTCCGTGCTAGAAAGTGGAAGATAAGGATAACGTGGACTGGAGCCTCCACGGATGCTATACATGAAGTGGAAGATCTGGAGCGACGCGATGGAGGACTAGACGACTCGACGTGGACACTCAACTTTCCGCGGCACGTGTGGAGTTATTGTCGTTCGTAACGCTTGAAGACCTCGATCCCCAGGATGGCGCAGAATGGCTCCACGATGCCATGACGCCTGCGTGCGACATTACCATGACACGGGCCGCAGCGAAGCCGATGAAGTGGATGTACTGGTGGGGCGAGGAGCTCGTAGTTCGACGCGAAAGCGTAAATTTCGCCCGACGCCGATATTCTGTGCCCGTCGAAGAAGAATGGCAAGAAATGAGGAGGAGGCCACGCAGCACAGGGAGTACAGACGGACCAGCAAGTCGTTCCGGCTAAGGCTCGGAGTTGGCACGACCTGCTGCGGAAGTTCTGCAACGACCCTTGCGGACGGGCTTATCGGATCGTAATAGGGAAGCAAAGGGCCTAGTCGCTCCGCTGACAGAAGGCATGGAGCCCGTCTTCGTACGGCGTGTCGTCGACACTCTGTTCCTGACGGTGACGACGACAACGCGGGGTGGGGGGCATCGATGCACCATTCGACGGACAGGACAACCAGGGCGGATGACATCCAAGTCAGGAGGGAGGAACTTGAGCACTGTGACCGGATGGTATTCCGGGCGTGGCATCGGCGCTCGCCCGGGGTGCACAATGTGACAGGGCGATATAGCAGCTGAAAGAATGCCAGCAGACAGGTAAGAATTCCATATTCTGGAAGCTGGTATGTGTTGTTTTGATCAAGATGCAGGGTAAGACCCCCGACACGCGAACGGCGTACCGGTCCACCTGCATAATTAGCAAGGCTGGGAAACTCCTCGAGCGGCTACTAGCAATCCGTTTGAAGTAGCATCAACTGGGGATGGGCCTGGATTTCGATGATAAACAGTACAGCTTCCAGCGAGGACGACCCACTATCGATGCCCTCAGTAGCGTCTGCTCCTTGTCGGAGACGGCCGTACACACAGGTGGAGTCGTGCTGCTGATGATTTCGTCGCTCTCCGCCATTATCACTAGGATGGTGGAAAAGAAGATATCACGGCGCTGGATTGTCACATTTTGGAAGCAAGTGGTGCTACACAAGGAGGCCGCGGAATGGGTTGGAGTGATGTGGCCCCTATACGCATTGGAAGAATGCGGCGGCGAGCGCGTCGTGAGTTCACAACTACGCCAGCCGCCAAGTCGAACCGCTGGTGATTGAGTGGGGGCCCGACTGTCACTGAAGACCGTGGTGACAGGCGCCTGACATCACGGTCGCCAGTTATGCTAGGGAATTTCATGAAAAACATATAATATCACCGGTTACATAGCGTCAGGGTCGGCTAATGCACTACATACCTGTTATTCCGTCAACAAGCTATGCGATCATCCATAAGATGTCCCCAAGAATATTAGCGATACAAGTTATGTATAGCCATTACCGTCAACCAGGGATATAGTAATACCGGGTCAGACACGCGGAGCTGTTCGCCGTACATAACATGCGCTGTCTATGGCGGTGTCTCCTAAATGGCCTGACTTTTCGCAGATCGTGTAACAAATCGCCGCGTATTCTCGAAACCTTGAAAACTAATATCGCGGTGAAGATATCTGGAACCGCTAACGTTCCGTCCACTCCATGCCAGGCGTCCTATTTCGGGCGACGGAAGGATGCAAAAGAGGACGGGGTGTAGGCCGGCATCGAACACACCGTCGGGCACATAATTCCCCGACGCCAAGTCCGAACGTACGACGAACCGGCTGGTAAAACTTCGCCGCGAGGCGAAGGTGTTTCCGTGCTGTCATAACTTCTTCGGCCGACAAGGCGAACGACATTTCTAAGTGTACATCTCCGTGAAGTCTTACGGCATGGCAATTTCTACGTGCATCTGTTTTTTCTTGGGAATCTTAAATCTTCCCCGGGAACGCGTTTCCCGCACATCCCGGGCTGCCGACGCCGCTACCAAACCTCGCAAACCGTTCGTTTCCAGATGTAGTTGCGCTTTGACTCGGATACGTGGCCGAAGCAAGCCGCGGGACACGTATCATTCGGCGATCCTTCGCGCAACTGCAACGGACCGCGCCATAATCACTGGTTCGCATAGCATAACATGCTCGATCCAGCTTTTTATCCCGGAAACGAAGAATTAATGGCGCAAGCTTCTGCTGCCTTAGAGCAATCCTGCATACACGCTCCGCGGCGGTTGCCTCCAAGTTTCCGGCGGAGAAACTGCCCTAATTTAAACATAAAACATGTAATACTATAATCCGCGTATTCGGCGATATATAAGCAAGCGTGATATTCCGATTCACGACATCAATCCGGCCATTTCTACGCTCAACACATCGCGAGAAAGGCTTCGAGATCACGCAAATTTTCCAATCGAGTGTCTCCTCTCATAATCAAGGATTTGCGTATTCATTCGAGCAAACCCACGGCGTACTGCTCCACTCTCCCGCAAATCCGAGTACGTCCGTATACTTGGTAGATGAAAACAAGCAGAATACCAAACACGGCAGACAGATCGCGCGACAATCGTTGTGTTTCCGTTCAACGGGCAACCAGAATTCGTGCACCGTTTATTACGACACCGCGAACCATATGAAAGCTGAAAGTTACCTTGAGCGGAATCGCGTCCAATAATTTAGATGCATAATATCGATGATACATTCTCAATGTCGAGATTGAATTCTAATAATTTATTATCATGCATCTTCGCGTTTATATAACCTTTCTACTAGGTTTTCTACTAGCTTTCTACTCATTTTACTAGGATTTTCAAATTTCGATATATTTTTAACCATTTCGCTGTTATTTCTCGGCAGAGCGAGGATTGACTGTTGAATTCTCTGACGTAAGTGTCTATAAAGATCTGTAACGAAGCTGTCGTTTACGCCGATTCCGGGGATACGAGTTTTTATATCACTCTCCTATAGTTCGTCGATGTGTCGTTGTTTCAGCTTACCACTCCTTCATTTGTATCGGAGAATGGGGCGGAAAAAGCAGAAGACAATTTCCGCCATTGATCAAGGAGAAACGTAAATATTCAGACGTTTGATACGAAGTTAAATTGAAGGAAGAGTATTAGAATGATAGCTCGTTCGAGATTCCAATTTACAGCCACCGACCGGAATACCAAAACGAATTCCCCCTCTTAATTATTCGCATTAACGTTAATTAAACTGAACTCGAAGGCGCATGGAGGGAGCGATTGAACGTGATTTGTCTAGCGCAATGGAACGCGCAGAAGAATTGGGGCGAATTATGTTTCTGCGTAGTTTTGGCTGCACCTAAAGTCTAAAAAGGGCCCGCACATTAATATTCGCCGCGTTGAGTATTGTAATAAATCCCCTGTGCGTCTGCTGACCCAGGCCCAGGGGGGGGGGAGTAAACGTCGTCCCTGTGTATCGCTGGAGCGATATGATATGTCTATCGAGCGAAGAATCGTCCGCGACCGTAATTGGATGAACGACGAGGATTTGGCATGCAATTCTAGCGACATGACAGAAAACCCATTGCACCGATCGCGAGTGTTTATCTCTCGCATATGGACTGCCATGATGTCTGCTCCGAACAAGTGCTCATGGCGAACCGAACTGAGGGACAAGAAAACTGGGAATGCTGCTCCTACAATGACCGCGTATGTCGTTTCACGCGTTGCTTTCCACTAATTGCCATGAATTTCCTTTGCCAGACTAACAGACTAGCTCGTAACCAACTTTTCGGAATACATGATTAGAAAAATCTCCCGCGGTGTAATACATTTGCTTGATCAAACGTGCAAGAGTGTTCCCATGATGAGAAACCCCCTTACTCTGCCCTTTTACGTATCCTGGGTACGATGCCCTGCTTGCTGTTGCGTATTTCGTGCTGGCCTAGAATGATCATTCCAGATGGCAAAGTGTTCGAATTTTACCCTTTGGCTTTTAGTTTCCTTTTGTCACGAGATTGCCCCTCGCTTTTCAATACTCCAACATTACCGTGATGCCCAGATACGGAACCTAAATATGGGTATAGAGACATAACGAGTTTCGATTATTCGGAACTCCGAATAGCAAGTGATAAGTTTCGGATTCATATCCCTAACCTTTAAAATAAGAACGAACCTTCCAACTTCTTGTCGAACAATTCCTATCCGTGGGTTCGTATTCCATTCGTAGTTCTATTGATAAACAACCTTGTATAAGGATCGAATACCGGGAGCAGAAAATGAGAATGTTGAAGGTAGATTTTTCCTATCGTCAGGTTGGATTTCTATTGGCAATCGCCCCAATTTATTTCCTTACCATCTCCGTGTAACAACTGGTCGTACCGAGTTGCACGACTTATTTCTATGCAATATCCGAGCAAAGTTTGTTTACAGCAGCTGGTTGTGTCGGAAACGCGTGGAGGTTGCGTAAAGAGATAGCCGCCGGTATTGAAACACGCACGAGGGGAACATAAATCTGGATCGGCTGGAATTTCGGTTGATCCGGAAGTCGGAAAATATAATTTGGGCAGGGAACGAGCCGTCAGTTTCTCGGACTGAACGCGGTGTAATTTTACTCGCGACCAGATGTAATTTTGCACTCGATCGCGGGAAAGATGAAACCAAAAACACGGTAACGAATTATCTACGGCTATAGCGTAGAAGTAAACGCTGAGCGGAAAAATTTCTCTGCTATATCGACTACGGAACACCGGACCAGGCATTAAGCGAAACAATCAGCCCCGTCAAATTCCATTCGCTTACAAATGTCGCCCCCACGTTATATCCCCCCGCGCGATGTTCGTTGTTCCCCTGATTTTTCCGCACATGTAACCGATCCGATTGTATTCTAACGCCCTGATACCGGAAATCGACAAACAGATTTCGCATACATGGCTCTTCGAATAATTCCTGCGAACGTGCGCATTGGATGGATAGCCATCGCTTCTTCCGTTATCGATATTTTCACGGGCAAATCTCTCCGGGGCAAGTCCGTTTCTAGAAATCACCCGACGGAAGTTTCCACACTATTTCACCGCTTGATTTCGATATAATGATTTCGTCTTGAAATCCCTCGTGGTTAACAGGTGGTATAAGGTGGCGAGTTCTATCATTTGGAGATTGCCATGAGTATGAAAAATCAGCAACTGCAATTAAATTTGTGAATGCAAGAGAAGAAAGAAGAATTTTGAAATACGCCGGAAGTCCAACATGGAACGCGAGCATAGGGTCCGCGGATTTTGGGGTCGTAACGAGTTTTCTACATTACGTGCAATTTGCTCAGGGACAGTCGCTAATATTATACGAGATATTTGAATTATCTAGAGTGGATGAATAGAGATGACAGAATGGATGCTGAAAAGAGACAAAATAATGAGACGCTGAAGACGATAAAATTGGACGTCAAGAGAAAAAAATGTTATATAAACTGTTTACGGATTTGTACGTTAGTGGCGTAGACACTCACAACCTTGCTTCGGGCACCTAACCACTCGTGAACGAAGGAAATTTAGATGTTACCCGTCGGAAGTCTAACCGACAATTGAACCGCGTTGCGTGGCGATGTTCTTTATATAGACATCGATCCGCCGAAGACCGATTATTAATTTTCCGTTGTAATAGTGTATAAATCGTTAATTCCTCCTCTATCGATATAAATTCACGACGCCTACAGTCCGTTAGTAATAATCAATTTAATAATCTCCGCGTGTTTTGGCAGGAATAATTGCATTCTTGTTAGCGGTTATAAACTACATCATGGATAGCTAATGATTGATTAATATTTTAATTTTAATTGTAAATCCGCGACTCGGGCAATTTAGCGAGGAGAATTTTAATTTGTTGCTAATAATATATTTGGCAATTTGTACAATTCTGTACAAATGATTTGTTCATAATATGATGAGTCAATTTTCCGTTTTTGATGCGTATCTATGTCTCGATGTTGTTATCACCGATAAATCGAACAGCTGGCCTCCTGCAATAGCAATATTTTCTTCAAATGTGCGAGTTAAACACATCTAAATAGTTCACGTCAGGACCACCGGCCTATTGACACCCATGTACATACACAATTTAACTATTTTCCATACCAATGATAAGCTTAGAAATATCAAAACGTTCCTACAAAAATTCGTATTTTTATTAATTACGCTGTTATCGGTAATTTATTCCAACGCATTGCCATAGTAGTCACACATCTCCAGCTAAGGCGGAAATATTTCCTTCTGCGTATATATTGCTTATCCGTTCAAATATATGCATTCCTCTTCATTGCTGTTAAAATATCGTGTGACAAATGAAACGTATTGACGCCAAATCTACCGATTTGTAACAAGTACTGAAACATAATACACATTAATGCCGACAATTGCATATTTACGATTACTTTTCGCATCCGTAAAAGCAACTGCAAGCATGAGAGCTCTGAAACAAGTTTGTTTACTCTATTTCAAGGACAATATTGACCCATTTCCAGCCATCACACACACGCCATGAGGTCATTTAACTCTCATTCCTTTATACCCTCTGTATCATCGGAAATAATTGTGACGTCCCACTCGAACCTGCTGCGCGTATATATCCTAAGGGGAAAGGGGACATAAAAGGATGGAAAGCGGAGAAGAACGGAGGTGAAGTCAAACAAGCTCGGCTAGAATGTGAGTCCAGCTGCTTCAACTATCGGAATGTCTCATTCTGTGTGAAGCTCGGAGGGCGAGAGAGGGAGAGAATGTCGAACGGGGCTGGATATCGAGGAGAAGCCGAGTGGATGACACTGAATGTTCATTCTCTCGGTTTCCCCAGAAAATTCGACTCTCACCCGTGGAATTCCTGACAGATGCGGGTCTCATTGGCCCTCGGGGGCTCCGCACCGGGACACATGCCCCTCCGCGAATATCTCCTAGACCACGGAATCTGGGGATCCATAGTAAATTCGGATTATAAATTGTCCCTCGTTCTCGAATTTGAATGCATTAGCACGACTTTCCACTTCCGAAAGACGAGCGCGCTGTTTCGTAGTCTATACCGATACTACATATTCATCACATTCGTAGGATCGAGTTCGCCATGTACCAGCGGTCACATCTTCCTCATCCCCTGTTCCCCTTGAGTCAATCGCTATAGAAGCCCCGATTGCTTCTACGCACCGCTGAAGAAGCGGTGAAATGATACCATCTAGCCTCGGTGAACTTTTGGGCCTTGAAACTCATCGAGGCCGATTCGAAAAGGCTGTGGTTTCGATTAGGCGTAAAGTCAAATGGAAGATATTCGGGAGTTACCGGCTACGACGAGGCTGTACCGAGGGGAAGACGGCGCACTCAATTTGCCACGCGAGTGGTAATTAACATGGCGTTATGAATCATCTTGTTAACCTCCCTCTGTGCCGAGATTGGTAAGCGTGTTTCGGTTAATTACAATTTTGAAGGGTAAAAGCGGTGTAAATCCTCAAGCTGGTAGCTCGTTGAATGGAGAAGTTCTCCATCTCTGTTATTTAGCCGGTGAACGGAAAATGGATGGGGCGAGGGAGGTTGGAGAAATGAGCTATCGAAAATGATCGACCACTTTGAACGATTGACACGCGATGCAGTAGAACGGCTCCGAACATAGACCGACCTTTCCGGACTCTGTGAGAGTATGCCAATCCTCTATACACCCTGGTACCGTCAAACTGAAATCACAGGAGTCACGGAGGACTTGCGGACTAGCCTAGAAGTCTCGGGATTACTTCCGCATCATCGAACTTCGCCGAAAGTTCTCGGCCTTCGATTAAATCTTAGCACGCTTCCCGAGTGCATAACCTTCCCAGTCTAGCCTATCCCGAGGTCCCACACGCGTGTCCCTGTGTACCCTGAGCCGTCGGAGATTGCATGATTACTATAATCAAACGAACCGTCAAAACTCTCGGAATGTTTCAAGACAGAAACAACGAGGTATACGTCGCGATTGGTCAGGCCCTTGGACAACGGAGGAGATTGTGGACCGGTATCATTAATGATACATACAATATTATCAAACAGTATGAAATGCTTATGTAACAATACATCAAATTAACATTAGAACTTCCCACATGTTGTCTCCACTAAAGTTCGACGTGCATATACAACATTATTCGAATGAACGTAATTGAAAAAGGCGAGTGTAAATTACGATGCTCCTATCGGAAGAAGAATCGACTTTGAAAAATGTATCCTCCTATATCCGATGGTTCCAAATAAAAAGAGTTACAACTAAAGTTACATTTCAACACCGCCTGTACTTCCAGAGTTATATTCACAGATTACCTACGATTTCTCAACTATTTCTCTTCGATTTCACTGCTTGATTAACTCTCACACGAGCAACAGCAACAACTCGCCGCGAAGTGATCCACCCGGCAAATCCACCCCAAATGGCACTCGGCGACATCGGGACCGCGGAAATCACACGGTGGCATTGTGATCGATGTCGTGTCGTCAATCATAGATCTTAGTCAGCGAAAGTGAGTGGAACAGTACGTCGGGATCAGCCATCGCGTCGCGCCAAGTACACTTTGTCTTCGCTGAAATAATGGCGAGTCGTATCCCTTCCGAACGATATACGGCGGCAGCGAGATCTCAAATAATGATGCAATTTCGCGGCGACTGCGCCATCCGAATCTCGCGGTGATGGCGCTACTGGAAGTGGCCGAAGAGAAGAATGGTGTCGCGGCAAATCGGCGCAAAAATTGCAGCGGCCGAGCCACGATGCGCTCGCCGCTGACGAATCGCGCGGATGTAGCGTGGACATTGCATATTTAATATTCTATAAATTACATATTATACGTAGAACGCGCCGCTCCGTGACGAATAATTCTATGCATCTAAAATCTTTGTTTGTCGGGCTGCAGTGTGAATAAATGAGATTCTTCCGTTGGTCGCGGTCGTGTGATGGGATTCAGCATAATTTGTACGTGTTGTTATAACGATGTCAGAGGTTTCGAATAAGAGGTAATTTGCTTAATCTCTTATACTATTATACATATTTAATATTTGATTCTTCAAAATATACTCATTAAACGCGTTATACTCGAGTAAGAAATTAAAATAGTTCGCATGTTGCTGTATCTCGATCGCGATTATTTGCTAACGTAGTCGTAATATTCTTGAGAGTAATAATTCAAATTATTTGCACCCATCAGCAGTTGCAGCCACAGCTCATCGCATCATCAGTGAGTCGCATGCATTTTGATTCCTCCGGTCACACAATCATGTCGTAGGTCCGAATCGGCACCGTTGACTGGCTGTATACGCAAAATTTCTTGCTGAGCATAGTTACCGCGGATGTTTATTATATTCCGGAGTAGTAACAATATCTTTTGTGTATTTTCTTTACTAATTTAGGATAGGTTCTCTTGCAGATCGCGTTTCTGAATAATGATAATAAAAGTAGGGATAGTCAGTATATTGTCCTGCAAAGTACTGGTAACATCTGACCAAACACGGCCATGTGTTTACCAATTGACCTACATCATATCGCCCAATATAATACAAACCGGAGGATGAAGTTCTATTTTCAAAGAAGCGATCGTATCTCAACTCATTTGCATATTCATTGTATTATACATTACGATCAATAATGCTTCGACATCGCACGAAATTTTTGTAATGGAAAAACTGATACGGGCCATTATACAATTACTCGGGTGCTGTCTTAGATTCTTCATAGTAGAATTTTAATAGACAACCCTAGGACATACATTTTACCCCGTGCCACTTTCCGTCCCGTTTCGCAATTTCCCAAGGGTTTCACCCTCGTCTGATATTCTTGAAGCGATTATAAGAAAAAATTTATTTAATTTTCATCGTGCCTGTCTTCGATAGCGAGAATATTATAACTATAGCGAAACAAAGAAAAATGTTAGAGGTAACCAACTTCGCGCTTCGTAATTATCAGAAGTGAAACCAGACAGCATAATACCTGCGGGGCCTAAAAATCCTAAAATCCTTCTCGTTGCTCTTTTCAATCGGTGGAATGACCGCCAGGTAATTTAGCAGTAGGAGACCCGCCAGCGTCGTGGTATCATCACATGTTGGAGTGAGAATTCATCGCAATTTTCTGATGTCCAGTCCCAGCTGGTCACTTGCAAGGCGATCAGGTCCTCCGCCCGGAATAGGGCTCCGAACAGAGGAATGGATCTCCGTACAGAGCCATGGAGTAGATCACCCCAGCGTGTAAGCGCCGCATTCTCGCGACCAGTCTCCCGGTGTTCGGCAGCAGTTGTCCTAGCGCCGCGGTCACTTCCTCCAATCTTCGTGCCAGCGCCCCGAAGAGATGTTCCAAGCGACACCCACTGTTCAGCGTGAGGCCCATGTATCCGATTCGTCCTCTAACCACGATCCGGGGATCCTCCACACGGACCACATTGTGGGGTGGTCCTCTGCGAGTTCCGGCCTGGAACCACATTGCATCCGTCTTTCATGGCGAGATCCTGAGTCCCAGATGACGTACCGTCTTCACAACGCAGGCCACCCACAGACCAACCAGCCATGCCGTCCTCTCCCAATCCTCTCCGCCAGCTGTCATCAGCGTGTTACAGGCGTTGCATGTAATACCGTCGCCAGACGGGAGCAAGCCACTCAGCAGCACGTTGTACGCCATCTTCCACATAATCATCCCGAGAACCGACCCTTGCGGGACACCACAGCGCACAACCCCCGCGATGCTACTCTCGATAACAGACTCCCAGACAAGTAGTCCAGGATCACCGACGTCAGGTACGCCGGCACCATGTGATGCTCTAACGTCCCACCGATAGCGGTCCACTGCAGGCCATTCAAGGGGATGGCGATGTGAGGGCTCAGAGCGAACTTCACCACACAGCAGTGAACGACAGCACAGTTGCTCCAGCAAGCACTTAACGCGCCTGATGACGTCAGTGATGGAGAGACCTCGTCGAAAACCGAACAGTCTGTTGTCCAGGTCCGCAACCACCCCCGAGAGGTGCAACTTCAATCTGGAATTCCGGAATTCGGTCCAGTCCGGGCGCAGTTCTGCTCACCCCCAGCTTTCCTGCCGCCAGGCCCACCAATTTGCTGGTGACCAGAAGATCGTCCGTTCAGGCTTTACAGTCCGCCGACGGAACTATCGATGTTTTCCTCGTAGTCATCGATGCTGCCGGGAAGAGGCTGACGACTGCTCGCCGCACGAAGTCCGAATCGATGCTCTGCGTGAGCCTTGGCGTCCAACCCCGAAGCCACCCAAGGACCGGTCGGTATTATCGTCCCCAGGAGTCATCGTCGATTTTCCTCAGCAGATTTTCCCATCACCTTGCCTTGGCTCTTGCGATGTCACGCCGCGACGATTCGCTGGCCCCTCGTAATTCCTTCGGCAGCGTGTTTTCCTCTTCACTTCCTGACGAACTTCTTCTGCGACGGGCCCGATTGTGCCGGCGGTGGGCTCGAATTTTCCGTTCACGACGTATTGCAAGCTCCAACGCGCTGGAACACCGCCTGTTTCGGTTTCGCCGGGGCGTGCGCCATAGTCAGGTCTCACGCCGCCGTCATGGCATCGCGGATCCACTCCCCGCCGTCCCGTGGATCGAGATCATCCCCCAGACCGAACGGGCGAGCAACTACATGCGCCGTAGCCAAAACTGTGCCCTCGTCGGGGCGGCAGATATCGCGTCAGTGCTGCTGGTTCCGTTGTCCTGATCTCGCGGTGGGGCTCCTGTGCTAGTTGGCCCGCTCCTTCTTCTTCGTGCAGGGGCAGAGTACCCCATGGTTACCAAGGGTTGGTCGCTGAGGGTCTCCACCGCTTCTGCCTCCCTCCAACGGTTCAGACTCTGCACAGCAAGGCGGAGAGGCATATCACAAGTACTCGATGGACATGACCGCCGGCCTGACAGATGTGCTGTAAGTCCGGCTGCCGAGTCGAGCTGCGTCTCGCCCATCACGTTCGCTCTCAGAGAGCTCCACGTTGTCTTGTGGGCGTTGAAATTCCCGTGGACGAGCAGCGACTGGGATAGGTGCTGTGAAAGATATATTCTTATCCCGTCCAGCCGCCGTTTGTATTCCCCCAGGCTGCAGTTCGGCTTGATGTAGCAGCCATCTACTGTCAGGATGCATCAGGACACGAAGACTTATCCCTCCGCTCGATGTGTACTAACAGGGACATGGGGGTTCGGATGGTTCCATTCCACACCGCCGCGACCGTTCCATGAAGGTGCCCGGAACCGTTGTTGCGGTCTGGCAACGGGTGCGGCTCGGAAAACACAGCGAGACTCTGCCAGCTTCTGCAATAGCTGTTACTGTGACGCTCTGGAGTGGTTGATATTCGCGTCAAGTATCTTGAACTTTAGACCGTGTCCATGGCCTCCTGCGAGCACAACGCCAATCCAGTCGCTGCTAGATGCGTCAGTTCGTTGCTGTTCCTGCTAATGCTGCTGTCCGGTCCTTCCGTTGGTTTACATGTTGTTATCCTCTTCGCCGTCCTCTGTGTTGATTTAGGGGTATGGGCTACAAGCCATGCTGCTAATCCTGTGTGCGGCCTCCAGACCATGGGCGGCGCAATATCGGACACTCGAGAGCTGGGGCGTTGCACTCAGCCACCTAGAGGCGCTGCTCCCATCACTGCAAGAATGTTGCGCTCCGATTGACGTAGCATGGGCATGTCAAACCTCTAGGCACCTGAAGCACTACAGCCGTCCTGCCATCAGCGCTTGCACGCGGGCTGAGATTCAGCCTACTCTTACTATTCCGCGGTACAAGATGCTGTGGGCGGTAAAGAGCGGGTATATCGCCCAAATTGTCCACAGCCCGGGGTGGAGGGAGGTGCGTATCCCGCTGCACTTAATCTGGGTAGGGTAGCAGGCGCCCATACGTGCGAGCGCTCCTGCAACATCTGTAAAACTGTAACTGAGTCGCCCAACCCAGTTACCTGCATCCCTGCCATTGTTAGTCGGTCGAGCCATTCTGCGTCCTTTGTCCTGGAGGACCGCCTAACATTCTCGGCCCGTTGCCACAAGTGTGAGGCCACCGTTGATGTGTAGCGTCGACCTCACCTCTTCGATACTCAGGTCCAGTAGGTTGATCCTACAGTCGCTGGAGTTATCAGCTTGGCATACGCCTCTTCGAAGGAATTTTCAAGGTGACGGCCACTGTCGCTCGTTCTGGAGCACTTCTAAATTTGACATGGCGTAGCCATTGTCGCACAACTACCACTGCGGAAGCCATGAAGCTCGCTGTTCATAAAAATAGAAATAACGAAATAGACGTAGCAAATCACAATAATATACACATTAAATGATGGCGGCGTGGAGTGGGGTTAGATTTGTCTACCGCGTGTGTAGCGAGTTTGGTTTTGGGAAGGTTTCTGTTAGGTTATCGCCTTTCGGTTAGGTGCTCGTACATACAGGAGACGGACCTGCAAAATTTAAACAATGGCAGGGAATAACTAAATAGAATTACTAAATTCTATCAATAAATACATTAAGAGGGCGGGTGGATTGATCTGCGCTGTAGCGACCAGGTTTATGCTATAAATGGAGCTGACAACATCCAACAGTTGGACTATCGAATTTGCAATACATATATGAAGTTGAGGCGTACGTCTCTAAAATGTGTACTAATTTTTTTCTCTGAACACGATGTTATACCCCCGATACTGCGCGTTTGGTACTCGGAGAGTAAAGTATTCGGTAAAAAGTTTGACGCTATATTAAGTGCTAACTTTCTCGAAAGATTACACTCTCTACACTATTATTCATAAAGCGAATTAAGGTTTGCATTCCAAATACTGTACACCGCATTTACTCCCGCAATACCAGGTCTGAGTTTCGGTACAGCAGGATAAGTAAAGCAATTGACTGAGCTGGGCGACTCTAAAGAATGTTGGTAACGTTTTCGTAAGCTTTGAATCCCGAACTTCTAATTCATTCATGTACATAGGGTGTCCGTATGCTGAAATATCATCTAATTTGTATCGGTGAACACTAAGCAAGGGAGTTCATGTTCTTCTAATACGTACATGAAGTTAAGACGACCTTCACAAAAATGCATGTTAATTTGATTCTCCAGACACGAAGTTATACTCTCGATACGGTTGATTAGCTTCTCCGAAGGTAAGGACGTTGGTGAACAGTTTGACTCAATACCAGTTCGTATCGTTCTACAACGGTTTGGCTGTGTACTTTAATATTTGTACCGTGAATTGAGGTATCTGTTTCCAATACTCTTCAGCTCATGTACTCCCGCAATACCAGGTTTGACTCTCGTTATCACAGGATAGGTAATGCTATTGACGTACCTGTGCGACTGTCAAAGAAAGTGTTAACTATATGGATTAGTATGAGCCTCTATTCTGCTATTCATTCACGGTAATAGGATGTCCGAAAGCTGAAATGTGTACTCATATGATCCCGTGACCATTAACCAAGACACTCCCTACTGCGGGATAGGCTCCTCGGAAGGTAAGCCCTTTGGTACAACGTTTGACTCTATACGAAAAGGTAACGCTGCACAAAAATTAGAAGCTCTACTTTAATATTCAAACATCAATTAACGTGTCGACTGCCATTAATTTCCAGCGGATTAACTCCTGGGTTACCTGGCTTTTCTCTCGGCACCACAGCATTGGTGAAGCAATTTAATTATCCGTTCGTCCCTCGAAGAAGGTTCTAACTTTCTCGAAAGGTTTGCCCATGGAACTTCTAATTCATACATGAAATTGAGGTGCCCCTCATTGAATTGTATACTAATTTGTTTCTCTGATCACTAAGATATCTTCACGATACAGCGAGAGATTTTCTCCGAAGATAAGGACGCGCTAAAAGATATGATTGTCCAACAATATGTAACTTTCTACAATGAGTTGATTTTTTACCTTAATATTTAAAACGTGAATTAAGGTGTATATCGCCAATAGTGTTTACCGGATTTACGCCAGGAATAGCCGGTTTTTCTCTCGGAATCACACGATTGGTGATGCCATTGACGCAANACAGGAGCGGTGTCACGATCTCGAACGGATTGACCATCGATTATTCTAATTCATAAATGAAAATAGTGTGCCCATCACTAAAATGTATTCTAATTTTCCTCAGTGAATACGAAGTTATACTCTAGATACGGCGAGATATTTTCACAGAAGGTATGGCATTCGGTAAAACAAACGACTTCATACGGATTGGTGATTTTCTCTGACGAATTGACTATGTACTTTAATGTCATACCGAGAATTAAGGTGTTTACTGGCAATACACTTTCAGCTGATTTACTCCCGGAAATCCTGGGTTGACTCTCAGAAGCAAGGGATAGGTAAAGCTATTGACATAGCAGTGCGATTCTCAAGGAAGGTGGTAACGTTCTGGAACACTTTGTTTCCCGGTATTCCTTTTCATACATGAAATTATGGTGCCTGTCACTAAAACGTATGTTAGTTTGTATCTATGAACACGATGTTATACTCTTGATACGGCGGGTTATATTCTCGGAGCGTAAGTTCTATTGTACAACGTTTGACATTATAAAAATAGATAATGCTCTACAATGGTTAGAGTCGGTACTTTAATAATCAAACTGTGAACAGTGGCGTGTAATTGCCATAATATTCACAGAATTTACTCCGGGAATACCTGGATTGACACTTGGAATCACAGGATATGTGAAGCTGTTGCCATAGCTGTGAGAGTCTCGAAAATGGTGGTGCACGTTCCCAAGAGGAATGACTATCAATCTCCTTATTCGTACATGAAATTAAAGTGCCAGCCACAAAATTGTATAGTAATTATAATTTCCTGAACACGAAGTTTTACTCTCGATAGAGCGGGTTAGGTTCTCGGAAGTTAAAGCTGTCTGTAAAAATGTTGGCCATATACAATTATGTAACGCTCTAAAACAGTATGACTCTATACTTTAATAGTAAGAACGTGCAGTATGGTGATTAATGCAAATACAGTTCAGCAAATTAACTCCAGGTATGCCTGGTTTGACTTTCGGAATCACTGGACAAGTGAAGCTATTGATTTAGCTGTGCGAAACTCAAAGAATGTGATAGCGTTATCGAACTGTTTGACACTCGATCGTCAAATTCATATGTGAAATTATGGTGCCGCCACTGAAATGTATACTAATTTGATCCTCTGAAGACGAAGTTATTCTGTCGACAAAGCGGGCGAGGTTCGCGGAAGGTAAGGTCGTCGGTAAAACGATTGACTTTATACCAAATGGTAACGCCCTCTAATGGTTTGACGCTATACTGCAACATTCAAGCCGTGAATTAAGGTGNGAAGGTAAGATATTCGGAATAACGAATAACTTTATACCAATTGGTCATGTTCACAGACGCTTGACTCTCTCCCTCTTAATATTCATACTGCGAATTAATATGTCTATTGCCAATTCTGTTCAGTGGATTTGATCCTGGAATACATGGTTTGACTCTCGGAATCACAGGAGCGTTGATGCTTGATACTTACCTGTGCGGCTCTCAATGATGCTGATAATGTTCTGGGACAGTTTGCCTCTCGATCTTCTTATTCTTACATGAAATTAAGGTGCCCGTCTCTACTATGTATACCAATTTGATTCTCAACACGAAGTTAGAATCTCGATACAGCAGGTCAGCTTCTAGGAATGTAAGACCTTCGGTAAATGGTTGGACTCTGTTCCAATAGGTTACGTTCTGCATCAGTATGAGGGTCTGCTATAATATCCATACCTGGAACTATGGTGTCTATTGCCAATACTGTACGTGGAATTTATTGCCGGGATATTACGTTTGACTCTCGGAGCCACAAGATATTGAGCTATTTACTTGGCCGTTCGAATCCCAAACGAAGTGTGAACGTTCTCGAACGTTTTGACCCTGAATTTTCTAATTCATACATGGAATTAAGGTGCGCGTGACTAAAGTGCATACTATTTTGCTTCCCTGAAGACGGCGTTATACTCTCGATGCACCGAGTTAGGTTCACGGAAGGTGAGCCCTTCGATAAAAAGTTTGATCCTATACCAGCATGTAGCGTTCTACAGCGGTTTGCCTCAGCACTTTAATATTACTACTGCGAACTACGGTGTCTATTGTCAAAACTGCTCTGCGGATTTACTCCCGGAATATCTATTTTGTCTTTCGGAAGGCCGTTCGTTCCTCGCAGAAGGTGTTAATGTTCCCGAACGAATTGACTCTCGACCTTCTAGTTCATAAATGAAGTTAAGGTGCCCGTCAGTAAAATGTTTTGTAATTTGTTCCACTGAACACGGTGCTATCACTTCGATACAGGTGGTTAGCATCTTCGGGAAAAATTGTGACTCTATACGAATTGGTAACGTTATCCAACGGTATGACCTTATGCTTTAATATTGTTACCGTATATTATGTTGTCTATTGCCATCACTGTGCAGCGGATTTACTCCAGGAATACCCTGTATGCCTACTGGAAACACAGCATGTACTCGAACGGTTTGACCCACGATTTACTAATTCATACGTGCAGTAGAGTCACTAAAATGAATACTAATATCCATTACTGAACACGA
Organism: Euglossa dilemma; assembly: GCA_002201625.1. NCBI lineage: Eukaryota > Metazoa > Arthropoda > Insecta > Hymenoptera > Apidae > Euglossa > Euglossa dilemma. The sequence goes on from NIJG01002511.1 coordinate 21,620, forward strand.
ACTTAGTCCGTCGATTAAGCCGCTGAGGTTCGCTCAGGGTAAGGACATCGGTAAAGCGTTTGACCTTATAGAATTGGTATCACTCTCAAACGGTTTGACAANCGCTTGACTTGATACCAATGTGTGACGCTCTCAAACGGTTTAATGCTCTACTTTAATATTCAAACCGTCAACGCTGGTATCTAATGCAAAAACTGATTATCCTACTCATTCCCCGATAACCTGGTGACATTCGGAATCAGAGGAAAAGGTGAAGCTATTGACTAAGCCGTTCGAGTGTCAAAAAAGATGGTACCGTCCTCGCACGGTTTGACATAAGGCCTTCTAATTCATACAGGAAGTTAAGCTGCCAGTCACTGAAATGATTACCATCATCTTTCGTTGATCACGATGATATATTCTCGATGAAGCGGGTGAGGTTCGCGGAAGGTAATATCTCCGGTATAACGGTTGACATTATATCATCTGGTAATGTTCTCCGTCGAATTCACCTTCTACTTTAATATTCATACCGTGAATAAATGTGTCTATTGCCTGTACTGTACAGTGGATCGACTCCTGATATACATAGTGTGACTCTAGGAACCACATGATATGTGACGCTATTGACTCAGCCATTCGTCTCCCAAAGAAGGATGTATCGTCCTCGAATGGTTCGGCCGTCGGTCTTCTAATTCATACATGATGTTAAGGTGCGCTTCACTGATATGTGTACCAATTCGTTCCCCTGAATACGTTGATATACTCTCGGTACTGCGGGATATGCTTTCGGAATTTAAGGCCTTCAGTAAAACGTATGACTGTATACCATTTGCTTGCTCTCATAAACGGAATGACGCACTACTTTAATATTCAAACCGTGAAATAGGTGGTCAATTGCCAATACCCATCATCGGATTTACTCCCGGAATCCGTAGTTGACTCTCGGTATCTCAGGACCGATGAAGATATTCACTTAATCGCTCGTATCTTACAGAAGGTGGCACTCTTCCCGAGCGGTTTGACACTCTATCTGCTAATTCATGCATGAACTTAAGATGCCCGTCATTAGAATGTATTGTTATCTGATCCACCGAACACGATGTTATACTCACGATGCAGCGGGTTATCATCTCGAAAAGTAAATCCTTCGGAAAAAAGTTTGACCATATACAAATATTTAGCGTTCCACAATGGATTGACTCCGTACTCTATTACTCTGAAATAGTGTGTCTAATGCTAATATTGTACCGCGGGATTACTCCCGTTAAACCTGATTTGACCCTCCGAACCGCAGGATACGTGATGAAATTGAGTCAGCGGATCGACTCTCAAGGAATGCGGTATCGTTTCTTCTCTTCTTTTTTCTATATTTTCTTCTATACACACGAAGTTATACACTTGATGCAGCGAGATAACTTCACGGAAGGATAGGCCTTCGGTAACATTTTGACTATATAGCAATAGGTAACATTCTCAAATGGATTGATACCGTACTTTAATATTAAATGCCTGAATTGAGGTGCCTATTGCCAAAACTGTTCAGTGGAGTTACAACTGCAACACATTGCTTGTCTCCAGGAATCACAGGGTAGCTGTGGCTTTTGAAGCAGCCGTTCGTCCCTCAAAGAAAGTCGTAACATTCTCGAACGCTTTGACGATCAATTTTGCTATAAACACATGAAAACAAGGATCCTATATCATATATTCTCTACTAATGTGTTTCCGAGAGCATTAGGCAAGACACTCGCTACTGTGGGTTCGGTTTTCTGAAGGCAGGGCATTCGGTAACTGTTTGACTCTATGCGAATAAGTATCGTTCTATAACGGTTTGACACTCGACTTTTGTATTGAAACCGACGTTTAAGGTGCCTATTGCCAATTATGTGCAGCGGATTTACTCCTGTAATACCTGGTTTGACTCTCAGAAGCAAAAGATAGGTATAGGCATTGACATAGTCGTCCGAATCCGGTAGAAGGTGGTACTGATCTCGATCGGTTTGACAGTATAATTAGAATTCAAACCGTGAATTAAGTTGTCCATTTCCAATAGTGTAGAGCGTTATTGACTTCCGGCATACCTGGATTGGCCGCCGGAGTAACAGGATATATGAAGCTATTGACTGAGATGTGCAACATTCAAAAAAGGTGATAACGTCTTCGAACGCTTTCACCCTCGACCTTCTCATTCACGCATGAAGTTACGGTATCGGTCACCAATGTGGACACTAATATGCTTCTCGAAACACATAGTTGTACTGTCGATACGGCGGGTTAGTTTCTCGGAAGTTAAGATATTCTTTAAAAAGAATGTCTTCGTACGAATTGGTAAAGTTCTCAAACGGGATGACTCTATACTTTATTATTCAAACAGTGAATTATGGAGTCTAGAGTCAAAACTTTTTCGCCAATTTACTCCCGGCACACCTGGTTTTACTTTCGGAATATCAGGATAGGTGTAGCTGCTGACGGAGGCGTTCGATCTCCAAAGAAGCTGGAAACGTCCTCGATATGGTTTCCCACCTTCCTTCGTATTTCTGACATAAAATTAAGGTGCCATCACTAAAATGTATACTATTTTGCTTGTTTGAACACTATGTTATTTTCTCGTTACAGCGGGTTTAGTTCGCGGATGGTAAAAGGTTTCACTCTGTACCAGTTCTTAAGGATCTACAACGGACTGACTCTCCACTTTAATACCCTTACCGATGATTATCGTGCCTATTGCCAACATCCGTCAGCGGAGTCAGCGGTGGTCACGCTCTCGAACGGTTTGACTCTCGATTATGATATTCAAGCATGAGAATAAGTTGATCGGCTGCAAATATGTTTACTAATTTGTTTCCGTGAACATTATGCAAGGATCTCGCTGCAACAGGTTATGTTCCAGAAACGTTCGATATTCCGTA
>NIJG01002512.1:9434-25846 GCA_002201625.1 Euglossa dilemma
TTATCCGTTCGACACTCACAGAAGGTAGTAACGTTCACGAACTAGGTCACCTTCAAACTTCTAACTCATACATGAGGTTAAGATGCCCGTCACTGAAATTAAGACTAATTTCTTTGTCAGAACACGAACTTATACTAGAGATGACGCGGATGTGGTTCGCGGAAAGTAAGATCTTCGGTAAAACGATTGACTTCATTGCAATCGGTATCGTTCTCAAACGGTTTGACACTCTGTTTTAATAGTCAAACGTGTGAAATATGGTGTCTATTATCAATTCTGTTCAGCGGATTTACTGTCAGAATACCTGGTTTGACTCTAGGAATTGCAGGATTGGTGAAGTTTTTGACTTTGCCGTTCGTCCCTTGCAGAAGATGGGATCGTTCTCGAACGGTTTGACACTTGACGTCCTAATTTATGCATGAAATTAAGGTGTTCGTCACTTAATGTATACAGGTTCGTGCCTCAGAACTGGGTGTCATACTCTCGATACAGCGGATTACTTTGAAGGAGGGTGAGGCACTCTGTAAGAAGTTTGAACCTACACCTATAGATAGTGTTATACAACGGTTTGACGGCCTGCTTTAATATTCAGTCTGTGATTTAAGGTGCCTATTGCCAATTCTGTAAGGCGCATATACATCCTGAATATCTGGTTTGACTTTCGTAATCACAGGATATAGGAAGCTATTGACTTAGCCGCGCGACCCTCTAAGATGGTAGAGTCGTTCTCTAGCGGTTTGACTATGGTCCTTCTAATTCGTACATGAAGTTAAGATGCCCGTCACTAAAATTTGTACTAATATGATTTTCTCAATACGAAGTTATAATTTCGATGCAGCTGGACAGCTCTTCGGGTGATAGCACCTCCGGTAGAAAGTTTGTCTCTACAGCAACAGGAATAGCTCTACAAAAGTATGGCGAGTTACCTTAATATTCATATCGTGAATTAAGGAGTATATTGCCGATAATGTCCTGAGAATTTACTCCCGGAGTACCTGGATTGACACTCAGAATCACAGAATATGTGAAGCTATTGACTCAGCCGTTCGATTCTCAAAGAAGGTGGTAACATTCTCCAACGCTTCGACACTCGACATTCGACTTCATTCACGAAATTCACGTGCCCGTTACTAAAATGTATACTTGTTTGCTTCTCTCAAGACGAAGTTGTACTCTTGATACGGAGGGTTATCTTCTCGGAAGATAGGGCCTTCGGTAAAATTTTGACAATATAGCAATAGGTAACGTACTCAAATGCATCAACGCCCTACTTTAATATTAAATCCGTGCATTAATATGTCTAGTGCCATTACTGTTCAACGGATTTAGGCCCGAACACCTGGTTTGACTCTCGGAATCATAGCATGTGTGAACCTATTTACAATGTGGTTCGATTCTCAGCTAAGTTGGTAGCGTTCTCGAACGGTTTGACCCTCGATCTTCTATTTCGTACATGAAATTAAGTTGCGCGCCTCTAAAATGTCAACTTATATGGTTCCATGAACACTGTGCAATGCACTCCCTACATCGGGTTGGACTACTCGGAATGTGACTCTAAACGAATAGTTAAAGTTAATAGCGGCTTTGCGCTCCACTTTAATATTCCGATCGAAAACTATGGTACCTATTGCCAACAATGGTCAATGGGTTTAATCCCGGAATACCTTGTCTAACTCTCGGAATCACAGGATAGATGAAGCTATTGACATAGACGTTCGACTATCAAAGTAGGGTGTATCGTTCTCGAACGGTTTGACACTCAATCTTCTACGTCACACATGAAATTTAGGTGCCCGGGCCTCAAATTTGTACGAACTTGTTCCTCTGAGTACTTTGTCATGCTCTCGATACAGCGCGCTAGGCTTTCGGAGGTTAAGGTCATCAGTAAAACGTTTGACTTAACACAAATTGGAAACGTTCTCAAACGGTTCGACGCTCTACTTTAATATTCACACCTCCAATTATGACGTTTTCTGCCAATACTGTACGGGGGATTTACTCCCGGAATACGTGCTTTGGTTCTCGGAATGACAGGGTAGGTGTTGCTATTGTCATAGATGCGACACTCTCAAAGAAGGTGATAACTTTATCGATGAGATTGACACTCGATCTTCTAACTCATACATGGAATTAAGGTGCCTGTCACTGAAATGTATAATAACTTGTTCCTCTGAACACGGAGATAAAATCTCGATGCAGCAAGTTTTTTTCTCGGAGGATATGGTCTTCGGTAAAACGTTTGACTTTATAGCAATTGGTAACTCTCTCAAACGAATCTACTTTCTACTTTAACATTCAGACCGTGAACTGAGGTGTCTATTGCCAATAATGACCATCGAAATTACTCCTGGAATACCAGGCTTGACACTCGGAATCACAACTATAGGTGCTGCTATTGACTCAGCCCTTCGACGCTCAAAGGAAGTGGGAACGATCTGGAAATGTTTGACACTCGATCTTCTAATTCATACATAAAAATAAGATGTCCATCACTGAAATGAATACTAATTTATTTCGCTGAACACAAAGTTATACTCTCGACACAACGGGTTAATTTTTCGGAGGGTAAGGTCTTTGGTATAACTTTTGATTTTATAGCAATTGCACACGTTCTACAACGGCTTGAAAGTCTGAATTAATATTCAAACCGTGAAATGAGGTGTCGATTGCCAGTACAGGTCAGCAGATTCACTCCCGGATTGCCAGGTTTGACTCCCAAATCAAAGGAGAGGTGAAGCTATTGACTTAGCCGTTCGACTCTTTAAGATGGAGTTGCCGTTATGTAACGGTTTGACCCTCTATATTCTAATTCATACAAGATGTTAACGCACACGTCACTGAAATGAATACTAATTTCTTCCTCTGGAAGGTATATTATAATATCGATGCTGCGGGTCAGGTTCTGGGAAGGTAAGGCAATCCTTTAAGCGTTTGGCTTTATACAAATTGGCAATGCTCTCAAATGGATGGGCGCTACACTTTAATATTCAAAACATGAAATAATGTATCCATTGTCAACACTCTTCAGCGGATACACTCTCCGAATACCAGGTATGACTCTCGGAAGCGTAGAGTAGGTGAAGCAATTGAATTATACATTCGAATCGCAAGGGGGGGGGGTGGAAAAGTTCTCGAACTGTTTGACCCTCTGTATTCTTGCTCATAGATGAAAGTAATGTGCGCGTCACTAAAATGTTTACTAATTTGTTCCTGTGAATACGATGTTATACCCTTGATGCACCGGTTTAGGCTTTCAGAGTGTGAGGTCTTCAGTAAAACATTTTACTTTATACCAAATGGTAACGATCTCAAAATTATTGCCGCTCTACTTTAACATTCAAACCGTGAGTTATGGTGACTAATACAAATCCTATTCAGCGGCTGTTCTCCCGGATTACCTGGTTTGTCCCTTGGAATCGAGGAATAGGTGACGCTATGGACTTAGCAGTCCGTCTCTCGCAGAGGTTGTAATGTTCTCGAACGGTTTGACCCTCAATCTTCTAACCCATACACCATGATAAAGTGCCCGTCACTGCATTAAGTTCGAATTTCTTTCTCTGAACACGAAATTATACTCTCGATGAAGCGGGTGATGTCCGCGGATGGTACGGCCCTCCGTAGAACGTTTGACTTTATGGCATTTGGTTACGTCCTCACACGGTGTGACGCTATATTTTAACATTCACTCCGCGAATTAAGGTATCTATTGCCAACACTCTTCCGCAGATTTACCCTGCGATTACCTGGTTTGACTATCGGAATTATATAATAGGTGAACTTATTGTCATAGCCGTTCGATTCTAAAAGGTGGTGGTAACGTTCTCGAACGGATTGCCTCTCCGTCTTCTAATCGATACATGAATTTATGGAGCCCTTTGTTACAATGTTTTGTACTTTGTTCCACTAATTAAAATGTTATACTCTCGATACGGCGGATTAACTCTTAGGTAAGGTTTTCGGTAAAAAGTATGAATCTATATCAATAGGTATTGTTCTACAGCGATTTGACTCTGCACCTTAATATTTGTACCAGGGAGTGGGGTGTATAAGGGCAATACCGTACAGCGGATTTACTCCCGGATTACCTTGCTTGACTCCCTGTATTACAGGATCGGTGAAACTATTGTCTTAGCTGAGCGATTTTCAAGAAAGGTGGCAATATTCCCCAACGGTTTGACGCTCGACCTTCTTATTCGCACATGAAATGCAGGTGCATGTCACTTAAAGGATTATTAATTTGCTTCACTGAACACAAATTTACACTCTCGATTCAGCGGGTGAGGTTCAAGGAAGGTAAGCCCTTCGGTAAAAAGTTTGACTGTATAACAATGTTTAGCGTCCGCCAATGGATTGGCTCCAAACATTAATATTCATGCCGTGAATAAAGGTGACTATTGCCAATTCGGTTCAGAAAATTTACTCCCGGAGTATCTGGTTTGACTCTCGAAATCACACGATAGGATAAGCTATGGACTTAGCTGTTCGACACTCGAAGAAGGTGGTAACGCTCTCAAACGGTTTGGCCCTCGATCCTCTCATTCCTACATGAAATAAAGGTGCCCGTCACTCAATTGGAGATTAATTTGTTTCTGTGAATATGGAGCTATTCTCTCGATACAGCGGGTTAGCTTCTCTGACGATTTTGTATTCGGTGAAAAGTTTATCTCCATACCAATACGAAACGTTCTTCCAGGGTTTGACTCTCTACTTCAGAATTCACACTCAGAATTGTGAGGTCCATTGCCAATACATTTCAACCGATTTACTTGCAGGTATATCCGCTTTGACTTTCGGAATCACAGGATGGGTGAAGCTATAGTCTTCGGCGTTCGAATCTGAAAGGGGGCTGTGACGTGCACTAACTGTTTGACCCTCAATCTCCTAATTCATACATGAAGTGCAGGTGCGCGTCATTGAAATGAATACTAAAATCTTTTTCTGGAAACGAAGTTATACTCTCGATGTAGTGGGACAGCACCTCCGAAGGCAAGGCCTTCGTTTAATCAGTTGTCTTTATACAAATCGCTCACGCCCTCGAACTCTTTGTCGCTCTACTTTAATATTCAAACCGTGAAATAAGGAGTCTGTTGTAAATATTGTTTAGCGGATTTACTCCCGGAATACCTGGTGTGACTGTTGGAATCACAGGATATTGGGCGCTATTGAATAAGCCGTGCGACTCTCAAAGACGGCGGTAACGATCTCTATTGGTTTGGCCTCCGAATGTGTAATTCATACGTGAAGTTAGGGTGCCCGTCAGTAAAATGTATGCAGATTTCTTTCACTGAACACGAAGTTATACTCCCGATACAGAAGGTTCGGTTCTCGGAAGATAAGGTATTCTTCAAAAGGAAAGACTTTATACATATTGGTAATGATCACCAACTGTTGGAAGACTTACTTTAATATTCAAACCTTGAATTAAGGTCTCTATTGTCAATAATTTTCTGCGGACTTACTCCAGGGACACCGTGTTTGACTCTCAGATTTACAGGACACATAAAGCTATTGACTTAGCTGTTTGTCTGTCACAGAAGTTGGTAATGTTCTCAAACGCTTCGACAATCGATATTCAAATTCATACATGACGTTAAATTGCCAGTCACTGAAATGAATACAAATTTCTTTCTAAGAAGACGAAGTTACACTCTGAATGAAGAGAGTGATGTTCGCGGAAGGTAACACCCTCGGTAATGCGCTTGACCCTATACCAATAGGTATCGTTCTACAGCGGTGTGACGGTCTGCTTTAATATTCGAACCGTGAGTTAAGTGTCCATTGCCAATACTGCACATGGAAATTCCTCCCGGAAATGCTCGTCTGACTCTCGGAATTACAGGACATATCAAGGTATTGACGTGGTCGTTCGTCTCTCACAGAAGGTGGCAACATTCACGTTTGGTTTGACTATCGACCTACTAATTCATAGATGAAGTTAAGGTGACTAACACTGAGATGTATACAAATTTCTTCCTCTGGACACGAAGCTACATTCTCGATGAAGCGGGAGCGGTTCGCGCATGGTAAGGTCTTCGGTAAATCGTTTGACTTTATACCAATTGGTGACGTTCTCAAACGGAGTGACGCTCTACTTTAATATTGAAATAGTGAATTAAAGGGTCTGATGCCAATACTGTTCTGCGGACTTATGCCCGGAACCTGGTTTGACACCCGGACTCAAGGGACAGTTGAAGCTAATTACTAAGGCGTTCGATTCTCAAATAAAGTGGTATCGCTCTCAAACGGTTTTACACTCGATCTTCTAACTCATACATAAAGTTAAGGTGCACGTCACTGAAACGAATACTAATTTCTTTCTGTGAACACGTACTTATACTCTCGATGATGCTGGCGAAGATCACGGAAGGTAAGGCCTTCGATGAATCATTTGACTTTATACCAATTGGGAACGCTCTCGGACAGTTAAACGCTCTAATTTAGTATTCATATCGTTAAGTAGGGCGTCTACAGCCAATATTCGGCAGCGGATTTACTCCAGGAACACCTGGTTTGATTCTGGGAATGACAGAATAGCTGTAGCTATAAAGTTAGCCGTGCATCTCTCACAGAAGGTGGCAACGTTCTCAATCGGTTTGACCCTCGATCTTCTAACTCATACATGAAGTTAAGGTGCCCGTCACTGAAATGAATACTAATTTCTTTCTCTGAACTCGAAGTCATACTCTCGATGAAGCAGGTGAGTTGCGCGGAAGGTAAGGTCTCCGGTAGAACGTTTGACTTTATGACAATACGTAACGATCTCAAACTCTTTGACGCTCTACTTCAATATGCATACCGCGACTTAAGGTGTCTATTGTCAATACTGTTCAGCGGATTTATTCCGGGAATACCTCAATTGACGCTGGGAATCACGAAGAGGTGAACTTATTGATGTCGCCGTTCGATTATAAAGGAGGTAGTAACGTTCTGGAACAGCTTGTTTCTCAGCCTTCTAATTCATACATGAGTTTATGGTGCCCGTTGTTACAATGTACTGTAATTTGTACCACTAAATACGATGTTATACTTTCGATCGGATCAGCTTCTCGGAAGTAAGGTCTTCGGTATAAAGTATGACTCTATACCACTACGTATTGTTCTACAGTGGTTTGACTCTGCACTTTAATACTTGTACCTGGATGTAGGGTGTGTAAGGGCAGTACCGTTCAGCGGATTTACTCGGATTTACGGAATACCTGGTTAGATCCTAGGAATCACAGGATAGGTGTAGCTATTGACTTAGCCGGTCGAATGTAAAAGAAGGTGTCTCGAACGGCTTGACCCTATATCTTCTAATTCATACATGAATTTAATGTGCTGCCACTAAAATGTATACTAATGTGTTTCGCCAAACACGATAATATAATTTCGATACGGCGGGTTAACTTCACGCACGTTGAGAAATTCGGTAAAATGTTAGACATTATAACAATTGTAACGATCTCACACGGTGTAACGCTCTATTTCAGTATTCAATCCGCGAAATAAGGTACCTATTGGCAATACTGTTCAGAGGACTTGCTCCAGGAATTCCTGGTTTGACACTCCGAATCACGGGATATGTGAAGCTATTGACACAGCCGTTCGACAACCCAAATAAGGCTTGAACGATCTCGAACGGTTTGTCACTCGATCTTGTGACTCATACATGAAGATAAGTTGCCCGTCACTATAATGTATACTAATTTGTTACTCTGAACACCATGTTGTACTGTAGATACAGCGCGTTAGGCTTGTGGCGGGTAATATCTTCAGTAAGACGTTTGACATTATGCCAACTTGAAGCCTTCATTCATTCATGAAATTGAGGCGCCCATCACTAAAATGTATACTACTTTGCGTCTTTGGACTCGAAATTATACTCTCGATACAGCGGGTTATGTTTTGGGAATGTAAGTCCTTCAGTAATAATTTTGACTCCATAGCGTGAGGTAACGATCTACCAAGGTTTGACTCTGTAAATTAATACTCATAACGTGAAGTAATGTGAGTAATGACAATACTGTAAAGCGGATTTTCTCTCGGAGTACCTATTATTACTCTCGGAATCATAAGATAGTAGAAGACTGCCTCAGACGTTCGATCCTCGAAGAGGGTGGTGATATTCTCGAAAAGCTTGACCATCGACTTTCTAATTCATAGATGAAATTATGCTGCACGTGACTAAAATGCATATTAATTTCCTTCTCTGAACAGGAACATACGCTCTCGATACAGCGTGTCAGGTTCTCGGAAGGTTATGTGTTCAGTAAGAACAATGACTTTGTGTACGTTGGTATTATTCTTCGATGGTTTGTCTCAATAGTTTAATGTTTATGCCGTGATTTAAGCTATCTATTACCAAAACTGTTCGGTAGAGTACTCTCGGAATACCTGGTTTGCATCTCGGAATCACAGTATAGGATATGCTAGTGACATAGCCGATCGGCTCTCAAAGACAATAGTAACCTTGTCGCACGGTTTTACAATCGATGTTCTAATTCAGGCCTGAAGTTTTGGTGCCCGTCACTGAAATGAAGACTAATTTCTTTCCCGGAACACGAAGTTATAATTTCGAAACGGCGGGTTAATTTTTCGGAGGGTAAGGTATTCGGTAAAACGTATGGCCCTATACCAGTAGGTATCGTTCGAATCTCCATATTACTATTTGTACCGTAAATTATGGTGTCCATTGCCAATTCTGTACTGAGGATTTACGCACAGTATTCCTGGTTTCACCCGCGGAATCACAGTGTCGGTGATGCTATTTACTTATCCGCTCGAGTCTTCCAGACGGTGGTATCGTTCTCGAACGGTTTGACAGTCTATATTCTAATTCATGCATGAAATTCTGGTGCGCGTCCCCAAAATGTTTACTAATTAGTATCTCTAATTACGATGTTATACACTCGATAGTGCGGGTTTGCTTCTCGGAAGGTAAGTCCTTATGTAAGAAGTTAACTCTATAGGAGTTGGTAACGTGCTACAGCGGTATGACTCTGTAATTTGATATTCATACCGTGAAATAATATCTCCACTGCCACTACTGCACAAGGCACTTACTCCCGGTGTACCTGTTTTGCTACCTATTTTGTACAATATTGTACAGCGGATTCACTCCCTGCGTACCTGATTTGACTGTCGGAATCGCAGGATACGTAAATCTATTGTGCTATATGTGCCATTTCACAACGAAGGTGGTAACGCTCTGGAAGGGTTTGACTCCCGATTACTCTGTTCAAGCATGAAAATAATGTGTCCGCCTGGTAATATATCTACTAATTTGTTTCTGTGTGCACTAAGCGTGACACTTGCAACGGTGTGTCATTTTCCAGGAAGGGAAGGTATCCCGTAAAATTTTTACTGCTTACCATTTGCTAATGCTCTACAACGGTTTGACTCTCTACTTTAATATCCAAACCGTGAATTAAGGTGACAAATGCCAATACTTTTCAGCGGATGTAAACCCGGTATAGGTGGTAGACTTTCAGAATCACAGGACAGGTGAAGTTATTGACTTAGCCGTTCTATTGTAAAAAGGGTGGTATCGTTCTCTCTCAGTTTTACACTCGACCTTCTAATTAATACACGAAATTAAGTTGCCTCTGACAGAATTGGTTAAAAATTTGTTTCTGTGAACACGATGTTATACTCTCGATGCACACGGTTTTGTTATGCTGAGGTAAAACCTTCCATAAAGGGTTTGACACTATACCAATGGGTAACGTTATACACCGGTTTGACGCTCTACTTTAATATTAATACTGTGAACTAACGTGTATACTGCTAATACTGATATGAGGATTTACTCCATGAAGACCTGGTTTGACACTCGGAATCACAAGATAGATGAAGCTATTGACTCAGGGATTCTGAATATATGTGGTAACGTTATCGAACGCTTTGAGCCTCGATGGTTCATACATGGAATTGCGGAGCTCGTCACTAATATATATAATAATTTGTTCCTTTGAACACCATGTCATACAATCGGGTCAGCACGATAGGCTTTCGGAGGGTAAGTTCTTCATTAAAGCGCTGGATTTTATAGCAGTTGGTAGCATTCTCAAACGGATTGACGATCTACATAGTATACATACCGTAAATTATGATGTCAACGCCAATACCGTTCAGCCGATTTACTCCCGGAATACCTGGTTTGACTCTTAGTATCGGATGATCGGTGACGCTATTGACTTAGATGTGCGACTCTCAAGAATGTTAGTAACATTCTCCAACGGTTTGACACTCGTCCTTCTAGTTCATGCACCAAAATACGGTGCCCGTCTCTTATCTGTCTACTATTGTGTTTCTCTGGACACGAAGTTATACTCTCGGTGCAGCGGGTTAGGTCCTCGGATGGTATAGCCTTCAGTAAGACGTTTTCCTTTATAACACTTAATAACGCTCTCAAACGGTTTCACAAACTATTTTAGTATTCAAACCGTGAATTAAGGTGTGTATTGCCAGTACTGTTCGGCGGATATACGACAGGAGTACCTGGTTTTGCTCTAGAAGTCACAGGAGGTGTGAATCTATTGACTTCGCCGTTCGATTCTCAAAGTAGGTGGTAGCGTTCCCGAAACTTTTGACACTCACTCTTCTACATCATACAAGAAAGTAACGTGCCCGGGCCTAGAATGTATTCTAACTTGTTCCTATGTACACTTTATCATACTCTCGATTCAGCGCGTTAGGCTTTCGGTAGGTAGGATCATCAGTAAGACGTTTGAATTAATACAAACAGGAAACTTTCTCAAACGATTTGATGCTCTGATTTACTATTCAAACCTTGAATTTTGGTGTATATTGTCATAACTCTTCAGTGGACTTATTGCCGGGTTACCTAATCAGACTCTCGGAATCCCAGGATGGGTGAAGCGATAGACACAGTCGCTCGACTCTCAGAAGGGATGGTAACGTTTTCGAACGGTTTGACACTTGATATTCATATTCATAATGATATCATGGACCCTGTCACTAAAATGTTTACAAATTTTATCGTATGAATACGAAGTTACACCCTCGATGAAGCGGGTTAGGTTGNCTCAAAGTAGGTGGTAGCGTTCCCGAAACTTTTGACACTCATTCTTCTACATCATTCAAGAAAGTAACGTGCCCGGGCCAAGAATGTATTCTAACTTGTTCCTATGTACACTTTATCATACTCTCGATTCAGCGCGTTAGGCTCTCGGTAGGTAGGATCATCAGTAAGACGTTTGAATTAATACAAACAGGAAACGTTCTCAAACGATTTGATGCTCTCATTAACTATTCAAACGTTGAATTTTGGTGTATATTGTCGTAACTCTTCAGTGGACTTATTGCCGGGTTACCTGATCAGACTCTCGGAATCCCAGGATGGGTGAGCAATAGACACAGTCGCCCGACTCTCAGAAGGGGTGGTAACGTTTTCGAACGGTTTGGCACTTGATATTCATATTCATAATGATATCATGGACCCTGTCACTAAAATGTTTACTAATTTTATCCTATGAATACGAAGTTACACCCTCGATGAAGCGGGTTAGGTTGGCGGTTTGTGCGGCCTTCTGTAAAACGTTTGACTTCGTAACAATTGATAACTTTCGCAAACTGCTTGGCGCCCAATTTTAATATTCCAACCATGAATTATGGTGCCTATTGTCAATGCTTCTCAGCGGATTTACTCTCGGGGATCCTGGTTCGACTCACGCAATCGTTGGATGCGTGAAATTATTGACTTGGCCGTTCGTTTCTCACAGAAGGTGTTATCGTTCTGGAACGATTTGACCATCTATCTTCTAATTCCTACTTGAACTTTGGATGCCCATGACTAAAATGTATGCTAATGTTTTTCTCTGAACACGAACTTATACTCCCGATGAAACCGGTGTGTTTCGCGGAAAGTAAGGCCTTCTGTAAAACGTTAGACTTTATACCAACTGGTAAAGCTCTCAAACGGTTTGATGCCCTAGTTTAATACTCCAATCGTGAATTAAGGAGTCAATTGCCAATACTGTTCATTCGATTCACGCCCGAAATACCTGGTTTGATTCGCGAAGCTGTTGACTCGGCCGTTAGACACTCAAAGAATGTGGAAGGGTTGACACTCGAACTTCCCATTCATACCTGAATTTAAGGTGCCGTGGCTGAAATGAATACATATTTCTTTGTCTGAACACGAAGTTATACTTTCGATAAAGCGGGTTAGCTTTTCGGAGGGTTTGGTCTTCGGTAAAACGCTTGCCTTTATATCATTTGCTAGCTTTGTCAAACGGATTGGCTCTCTACTTTAATATTCAAGCCGTGGATGAAGGTGTCTATTGCCAACACCGTGCAGCGCATTTACACCCGGAATATGTGGTCTGGCTCTCGGAATCACGGGATACGTGAAGCTACTGACTTAGATGTGCGACTCCCAAATAGGGTGATAAAGTCCTCGATCGGCATGACTATCGATATTCTATTTCATTCATGAATTTAAGGTGCAACCACTAAAATGTGATATAATGTCTTTCTCTGAACACGGTGTTATTCTCAGGATACAGCGGGTTACGTACCCGGAGGGAAGGGACGTCGGTGAAACTTTTGACATCATACCAATAGGTAACGTTCTACATGTGCTAGACTCTGTACTTCAATATTCATACCGTGAATTGCACTCTCTATTTCCAATACCATTCAGCGTATTCACTCCAGGAATACATGTTTTGACTCTCGGAATCACAGGATAGGTGAAGCTATGTACCTTGCCGTTCGACTCTAAAAGAGTATGGTAACGTTCTGGATCGGTTTGGCCATCGATATTCTAATTCATACATGAATTTAAGGTGCCGGCACTATAATGTATACGAATGTGTTTCTCTAAACACGAAGTAATAATCCCGATACGGCGGGTTATATTCACAGACGGTAAGGCTCTCGGCAATGCGCTTGACCCTACGCTAATAGGTAACGTTTTAATACGGCTTGACGGCCAGCATTAATATTCAAACTGCTAATTGAGGTGTCCATTGCCAATGCTGTACACCACATTTCCTCACGGATTACCAGGTTTGACTCTCGGAATCGCAGGATAGGTCAAGCTGTAGACTTAGTCGCTCCTCTGACGTAGGAGGTGGTAACGTCCTCGAAAGGTTTGACGCTCGACCTTCTAATTCATACATGAAGTTAAGGTGCCCGCCACTGAATTGAATGCTAATTTCTTTCTCTGAACACGTGGTTATATTCTCGATGTAGTGGGCGAGGTTCGCTGAATGTACGGCCTACGGTAAGTCGTTTGACTTTGTGACAATAGGTATCGTTCTACAGCGTTTTGACGGTCCGCTTGAATATTCAAACCGTGAATTAAGGTGTCTATTGCCAATAATGCACAGGGCATTTCCTCCCGGAATACCTGGTCTGACACTCGGAATCACAGGAGAGGTCAAGCTATTGGCATGGTCATTCATCTCTCAGAGAACGTGGCAACGTTCACGTGTGTTTCGACAATCGACCTACTAATTCATAGATGAAGTTAAGGTGCCTAACACTGAAATGTATACAAATTTCTTCCGCTGGACACGAAGTTACACTCTGGATGATGCGGGAGCGGTTCGCGGATGGTAAGGTTTTCGGTTAATCGTTTGACTTTATAGCAATTGGTAGCATTCTCAAACGGTGTGACGCTCTATTTTAATATTCAAACCGCAATTTAAGGTGTCTATTGGCAATACTGTTCAGCGGATTTGCTCCCGGAATGCCTTGTTACACTTTCGGAATCACAGGATTGGTAAAGCTATTGTCACTGCCTTTCTTCTCTCACAGTTCGCTGGTAACGTTATCGAACCGTTTGTCACTATACCTTCTTATCCATACATGGGTTTGAGTTATTCGTCACTGAAATGAAGAGTAGTTTATTGCATTCAACACGAAGGTATACCCTCGAAAGGCGGATTAGGTCATCGGAAGGTAAGGTACCCGGTAAAATGTTTAATACTATGCCCATACGTAACATTCTACAACGGTTTGACGCCCCACATTAATATTTATACCATGGGTTAGGGTGTCCATTTGCATTACAGGTCCGTGGGTTGACTCCCGAAATACCTAGAATGACGCTTGGAAGCAAAGGACAGGTGTAGCTATTGGCTTAACTGTACGACTCTCGAATAGGATGGTAACGTTCTCGCACCGTTTCGCCCTTGATATTCCTATTCCAACGTAAGAACAAGGTGCCGGCGTGCTAAAATACTACTAGCTTTATCACGTGAAAACTATGCAAGACAATCGCTGCAGCGGATTGGGATCTCGGGAGGTAAAGGAATGAATTTATACCAATTTGTAATGTTCACAGACGGTTTGAATCTATACCGTAATATTCATAGTGTGAAATAAGCTGCCTATCGCCTATACACTTCGGCTGATTTATTCCTGAAATACCTAGTTTGACTTTCGGAATCGCAATGTAGGTGATGCTATCGACTTAGCCGTTCGGCTTTCAAGGAGTGTGGCGACGTTCTCGAACTGTTTTACCCCCGATTTTCTGAATCATATATGCCACTAAGGTGCCCGTCGCTAAGATGTATACTAATTTGAGTCTTGAGCCACAAAGGTATGCTCTCAATGCAGCGGGTTCGCTCCTCGGAAGGTACGGTCATCGATTAAAAGTTTGACTACATTGCAATGGATAACAATATATAACGGTTTGACTTTGCACTTTAATGCTCACACAGCGAAATAGGGTGCCTAATGTCATACCGTACAGCGGATATACTCCCGGAGTACCTGATTTGAGTCTCGGAATCATAGGGTAGGTGAATCTATGTGCACAGCCGTTCGATTCTCATAGAAGGTGGTAACGTTTTGGCACGGTTTGACCCTCGATCTACGAATTCATTCATGAAATATATGTGTCCGCTGCTAAAACTTATAGTAATTTGTTCCACTGAACACGATGTTATACTTTCGATACAGCGGGTTAGATTCACGGCTGGCATGGCGTTCGGTAAAAGGTATGACTCGATAAAAATTGGTAACGTTCTCAAATGGTATGTCGCTCTATTTTAATATTCTAACCGCGAATTATGGTGTTCATTAGCAATACTGTTCAGCGGATTTCGTCCCGTATTGCGTGATTTGATTCTCGGAATCACAGGATCGGTGTAGCTATTGACTTTGTTCTTCGTCTCTCACAGAAGGTGGCAACGTTCTCGATCGGTTTGACGCTCGACCTACTAATTCATGCACGTAATTGAGGTGCTCGTCACTAAAATATATGCTAATTTGTCTATGTGAACGCGTAGTCATGCCATCGATGCAGCTGATTAGACTTTCGGTGTGTAGGGTCTTTAATGTATCGTTTGACTTTATACCACTTGGTAACGCGCTGAAACAGTCTGTTGCTCTACATTGATATTCAAACCAAGAATTTATGTATGCATTGCCAATACTGTACAGCAGCTTGACTCCCGAAATATCTAGTTTGACTTTCGCAACCACAGGGTATGTGAAGCTAACAACTTGTCCATACGATTCTCACAGAAGGTTGTAATGTTCCCGCACGGTTTGACTCTCGATCTTCCCGTTCATACATGGAATTTAGGTGCTCGTCACTGAAATGAATAGAAACTTATTTCTCTGAAGACGAAGCAATTCACTCCCTAAGGCAGGTTATGCTCTCGGAATGTAAGCTATTCCATAAAAAGTGTGACTTAAAACAGTTGATAATGTTCACACACGGACTGACTCTATACCTTGAAATTCATAATGTGAATTAACGTGTCCACTGCCTGCATTGTACGGCGGCATTGCTCCCGAAATACCTGGTTTGACTCTCGGAATCACAGTGTAAGTGAAGCTATTGACTTAGCCGTACGTCTCTCACAGTAGGTGGCAACGTTCTCGAGCGATGTGACCATCGATCACCTAACTCGTACATGAAATGAAGGCACACGTCACAGAAGTGAAGACTAATTTCTTTCTGTGAACACGAAGATATACTCCCGAAACGGCGGGTTAGTATTTCGGATGATAAGGTCTTCGGTACTACGTTTGACTCGATATCAGTAGGTAACGTTCTGCAACGGTATGACTCTGTACTTAACCATTTGTACTGTGAATTGAGGGGTGTATTGCCAATACTATACCGACGGATAGTCTCTTGGAATTCACGGTCTGACTCTCGGAATAGCAGGGAAGGTGAAGCTGTTGACCTTGCAGTACGTCTCTCAAAAGATTGCTAACATTCTCGAACAGTTTGACCCCCGATTTTGCTATTCATACGTGAAACTGAGGGGTCCGTAGGCTGAAGCGTCCACCCGTTTCTTTCCGGGAACAGACAGCTGAACAATCGCTACATCAGGACAGGTTCACGGATGGTAAGGTATTTGGTAAATAGAATTAGCAGTATTTTAATTTGTTAATGTTCTCTGGCGGTTTGCCTCAGTATCTAAACATATATACCGTGAATA
>NIJG01002514.1:0-23710 GCA_002201625.1 Euglossa dilemma
CACCGATCCTTCGATACTGAGAGTCAAGCCAGGTATTCCTGGAGTCAACCCACTGAACACTATTGGCAATGGACACAATAATTCATGGTTTGAATATTAAAGTAGGGCGTGAAACTGCTTGAGAATCTTACCAGTTGGTATAAGGTCAAACCTATTACCGAAGTACTTACCCTGCTAGAACATATACCCGCAGTCTCGAGCGTACAATTTTGTGCTCAAAGAACGAAATTAGTACACATTTTAATGAGGGGCCCATTAGTTTCATGTATGAATATGAAGATGAAGGGTAAAACCGTGGGAGAACGGTTCCACCATTCATGTGTGTCGCACGTCTAATTCAGTAGCATCACCTATCCTGATATTCCGATACACAGACCTGGTAATCCTGGAATCAAACCGCTGTGCACTGTTGGCAATGCACCATAATTGAAGGTTTTATTATTAAAGTCGAGCATGAAACCGTTTGAGAACGGTCCCTATTGGTATAAAGGCAAACATTTTACCGAAGGCCTAACCCTCCGTGAAACTAAACAGATGTATCGCGAGTATAATTTCGTGTCCAGAGAAACAAATTAGTACTCATTCCAGTGTCGGCCACAATAATATCAAGTATGAATTAGAAGATCGAGTGACAAGCCGTTTGAGATCGTTACCAATTGTTATAAGGTCAAACGTTTTACGGAAGCCCTTACCATCCGATAGTCTAACCCGCTGCATCGAGAGAAAAACTTCGTGTTTAGAGACACACATTAGTATACGTCTTAGTGGCGGCACCATATTTTCGTGTATGAATTAGATGATTGAAGGTCAAACAGATCCTGAACCTTACCGCCCACTTTGAGATTCGACCGGCTATGTCAACAGCTTCACCTCTCCAGTGATTCGGAAAGTCAGTCCAAGCATTCCTGGAGTACATCCGCTGAAGAGTATTGCCAATAGTCACCACAGTTCACGGTATAAATATTATAGAAGTGCGTCGAACCGCATTAGAGCGTTTCCAATCGGTATGGAGTCAAACATGTTACTGAAGATGTTAACATCCGCAAAGCTCACCCGCTTCATCGAGTGTATAGCTTCGTGGTCATGGACAGAAATTTGTATTCACTTCAGTGGCGGCAACCTTAACTTCATGTATGAATTAGAATATCGATGGTCAATCCGCTCGAGAACGTTGCCACCTTTTCTGAAAGACGAACGGCTATGTGTGTAGCTTCACCTATCCTGAGATCCCTAGAGTCAACCAATTCATTCCTGGAGTAAAACCGCTAAATAGTGTTGGCAATAGACACCACTATTCTCGGTGTGAATATTAAAGTGGAGCGTGAAACCGTTTGAGAACCATACAAGTTGTTATTGATTCAAACGTTTTACCGAAGACCTTATCCTCCACGAACATAATCCGCTGTCTCGACAGTATAAATTCGTCATAAGAGATACANATCGTGCTTAATCAAACGGTATGTATATTAAGGTAATCCGGGAGAAAGAACGCAGAAGTGTTTTCACAATAGACACCTTACTTCACGGTTTGAATATTACAGAAGAGCGTCAAACTAGTTGAGAACGCTACCAATGTGCATACAGTCAAACGTTTTACCGGAGGCAATACCTTCCGCGAGCCTCAGCACCCTCAAGTAGATTATCAGTTCGTGTTCAGAGAAGGAAGTTAGTATTCATTTCAGTCGCGGGCACCTTAACGTCATGCATGGAATAGAATATCCAGGGTCAAACCGCTCGAGGACGTTAGCACCTTCTGTAAGAGACGAACGGCTAAGTCAGTAACTTCACATATTCTGTGATTCGGAGAGTCATAGCAGATATTCCTGGAGTAACTGCGCTTGACAGTATTAGCTATAGACTCCTTAATTCACGGTTTGAATATTATAGTAGACCGCCAAACCGTTTCAAAGCATTTGCAATTGGTATGCAGTCAAACATTTTACTGATGCCCTTACATTCGGCGAAGCTAATCCGCCGCATCGAGAGTATAACTTCCCGTTCAGGGAAAGAAATTAACCTTTATTTCAGTGACGGCACCTTAATTTCATGTATGAATTAGAATTTCAGTGGTCAACCCGTTCGAGAACGTTACCACCTTCTGTGACATACGATCGGCTAATCCAAGAGCTTCACCTATTCAGTGATTCCAAGACGCAAATCTGGTATCCGGGAGTAAATCCGCTGAGATGAATTGGCTATAGACAACCTAATTCACGGTTTGAATATTGAAGCCGAAAATCAAACCGTTGTAGAACGTTACCTACCGGTACAGATTCAAACATTTTACCGATAGCCCAACCTTCGGAGACGCTAACCCGCCGTATCGAGAGAATAACTTCGTGATCAGAGAAAGAATATAGTATTCATTTCTGTGGCGTGCACCTTATCTTCATTTTGATTTCGAAGATCGAGGGTAAACCCGTTCGAGGGCGTTATCACCTTCTTTGAGATTCGAACGGCTACGACAATTGCTTCACCAATTATGCGATTCGGAGAGACAAACCAGTTTCTCCGGGATAAATCCGCTGATCAGTATTGGCATTAAAGACACAACTTCCCGCTATAAATAATAAAGTACAGAGCCACTCACTTGTACTACGTTACCTATTGGTATAGGGACTTTATTTTCACCGAAGGCCGTACCGTCCAAGATGATAACGCACTATATCGAGGGTAGATTTTCCCGCTCAGAGAAGCAAAATGGTATAAATTTTAGTGACGGGCACCATAATATAATTTATGAATCAGAAGATCGAGGGTCAAACCGTTCGAAATCGTTACCACCTTCTTTGAGAATCGGACGGCTGAGTCAATAGCTTCACCCATCCTGTGATCTCGACAGTCAAACCAGGTATTGCGGGAGTAAATCCGCTGAACAGTATTGTCCAATGGTATTGCCATTGTGCAGAGACTCAACCGCTGTAGTAGGTTACCTATTGGTACTGAGTCAAACTTTAGACAGACGGTCCTGCCTTCCGCGAACCTCAGCGGCTACATCGAGAGTACATGTTCGTGTTATCAGAAAGAAACTAGTATTCATTACAGTAACGGCACCTTAATTTCATGTACGAATTACAAAATCGACTGTTAAACAACTCGAGAACGTTGGCATCTTTTCTGTGAGAGTCGAACGGTTACGTCAATATCATCACTAATCCTACGATTTCGAGAGGCAAACGAGGTATTACGGGAATAAATCCGCCGAACGGTATTGGGAATAAGCACCCTAATTTGCGGTTTGAATATTAAAATTGTGTTTGATTATTAAAATGTTACGAATTGCTATAAAGTCAAACGTTTCACCGAAGGCTACCCTCCGAAAAAGTAACCCTCTGTTTCTAGAGTATGAAACCGTGTTTAATGGTACGAACTAGTATACGTTTTAGTGACGTGCACCATAAATTCATGCATGATTTAGAATATCGAGGGTCAAACTGATGGAGAACGATTCCACCTATATTCAGAGTGGCACGGCTAAGTCAGTAGCTTCACCAATCCTGTTATTCCGATAGTCAAACCTGGCATTCCTGGAGACAATCCGCTGTACACTATTAGCAATGGTCACTGTTATTGACGGTTTGAATATCAAAGTAGAGCGAGAAACCGTTTGTGAATATTACCCATTGGTATGCTGAATGCCATACACTCCCAGATCCTAACCCGCTCTAGGGAGTGGTTCGCTGAGTTGTCACGGAATTAAACTAGTAAACGTATTAGCCAGACGAACGACTCATTTTCATGTATGAATAGCAAAATCGAAGGTCAAACCGTTCGAGAACGTGATCGCCTTCTTAGAGTGTCGCACAGCTACGCCAATAGCTTCACCTATCCTGTACTTCCGAGTGACTAACCAGGTGTTCCGCGACCATATACCGCACTACAGTATTGGAACTGCACAATCTATATCCCGATATAAATATTAAGGAACAGAGTCGAACCATTGTAGAACGTTACCAATTGCTACAAAGACAAACGTTTTACCGAAGGCCTTACCTTCCGCGAGACTCGCCGGCTTTATGAGAGAATAAGTTCGTGTTCAGAGAAAGAAATTGGTATCCAGTTCAGTGACATGCGCCGTAACTTCATGTATGAATTAGGAAGTCGAGGGTCAAACCGTACGAGAACATTACCACCTTCTATGAGAGACGAACAGCTACGTCAATAGCTTCACCTATTCTGTGGTTCCCAGAATCAAGCCAGGTATTCTGGGAATAAATACGCCGTACGGAACCGGCACTAAAAACCCTACTTCCCAGTCTATATATTAAAATACAGGGCTAAACAGATGAGCAACGTTACACATTGGTACAGATTCTAACTTCTCGCCGCAGGCCGCAACTTCCGAATAGCAAGCACGGTGCATCGAGAGTATAATTCCGTGGCCAGAGAAGCAAAATACTATAAATTTTAGCGACGGGCATCTTAACTTCATCTATGAATCAGAATGACGCGAGGCAAACTCTTCCAGAACGTTACCACCTTCTTTAAGAGTCGCACAGCTAAGTCAATAGCTTCACCTATCTTGTGATACCGAGCGGTAACCTAGGTATTCCGGTAGTGAATCCGGTGAATAGTAATGACTGACACCATAGTTCACGGATTGAATATTAAAGTGGAGAGGCGAACGATCGGAGAACATTATCAAATGTTATACTGTCAGACTTTCTTCCGAGAACATATCCCCTTGTAGCGAGTGTTTTGCTTAGAGCCCACGGAAACAAAATAGTAGACCTTTTAAGAGACAGAGACCTTATTATGATGAACAGCAAGATCGAGATTCAAACCACTCGAGAACGTTACCACCATCTTTAGGATTCGAACGGCTAAGTCAATAGCTTCACATATCCTGAGATTCCGAAAGTAAAACCAGTTATTTCGGGGGTAAATGCGCTGTACAATATTGGCAACAGACGCCCTAATTCGCGGTTTGAATATTAAAGCAGGTCATCGAGCAGTTGAAGATCATAACCTATTTGTGTAGGGTTAAACTTCTTACAGAATGCCTTGCCCACCGAAAAACTAACCTGATGTATCGAGAGTGTCACTCCGTGTTCAGAGAAAGAAATTAGTATTGATTTGAGGAACGAACACCTTATTTTTATGTATGGATCAGAATATCGAGTGTCATACTTTTCGAGATCGTTCCCACTTCCTTTGAGAGACGAACGGCTGAGTCAATAACGTCACCTATAGTTGTGTTTCCCGGTGGCAAGCCTGGTGTTCCAGGAGTAAATGCGCTGAACAGTATTGTCAATAGATGCCTAATTCACGNCTTCGAGAGACGAACGGCTATGTCAATAGCTGCACCTATACAGTGATTCGGAGAGTCAAACCAGGTATTCGGGGGGTAATTTTGCTGACCTGTTTTCGCAATAGCCACCTTAATTCATAATATGAATATTAATGTCAGGATTCAGACCGTCGCAGGACATTACCGATTCCCATAAAGTCATTCCTCTTACCAAATACCTTACATTCCGAGACCCTAACCCGCCGTAGCGATTGTCCTGCTTAATGTTCGCGGAAGGAAATTAGTAGACATTTGAGCGGACGGAGACCACATGTTTTCGTTTAAATATCAGCTATCAGCATCCAGAGTCATAGCGTTCGAGAACGTTACCACTTCCATTGAGGTTCGTACGACTAAGTCAGTAGCTTTACCTATCCTGCGATTCCGTGAGTCATACCAGGTACTACAGGAGTAAATCCGCTGAGCAGAGTTCACACCTTAATACACGATTCAAATATGAAAGCAGCCCGCCAAACCGTTGGTCTACATTACCAATTTGTGCAAAGCCGTTATGGTGCTCATCACTGAAATGGATACTCATTTGTACCTCTGAACATCTTGCTATACTCTCGATACAGCGCGATTTGCTTTCGGACGGTGTCATGGGGAAATACCAGACAAGTATTGGAATAAAATGTAAACGGACGTGTCATCAGCCGTGGTGCAAGAGACCCTTTCTAGAAGAAACTAGGTATCTTATATTAATTCTTATTCTGCAAAATAAGTGTAATACAGATATTGAATAGTTTTAAATATTTAACGTAGGTTTCCAGGATAGGTATACGAATGTAGAAACGTTCTGTTAGAGGTATAATGTAGAACTGATTTATTCGTTTGTGCTCGGCTGTTGTATTATCATTTTCTGGTTGAGTAGGCGGTTTCTGATCATGTGTTGGCTGCTTATGGATGATTTTGCTACTGTTGGTATCTGAGCGGTTTCCGGTTATGCGATGGCTGAGTTTTGGATAATTTTGCTACAGTTGCTGTCTTTGCCGTTTCCGGTGATGCGTAGGCTGGATTTCGGCTGGCATCAGAACGGAAAAGTCATCAATAAAGCGTTTGACTTCGTACGAATTGGTAACGCCCTCAAACGGATGGACCCATTACTTTCATATTCACGCCATGAATAAAGGTGACTAATGGCAACACTGTTCAGCGGATTTATTTCCGAAACACCTGGTTTGTCTCTCGGAATCCCAGGATAAGTGTAGATATTGACTTAGCCGTTCATCTCTCACAAACGGTGGTAGCGTTCTCGAGCGGTTTGAACATTGACATTCTAATTCATACATGAAGTTATGGGGCTCGTCACAGAAGTGAATAGCAGTTTCTTTCTCTGGCCATGAAGTTATGCTCTCGATGAAATGGGTGAGGTCCTCGGAAGTTATGGCGTTCGGTAAACGGTTGACTTCATTCCAATTGGTAACGTTCTCAAACGGTGTGACGATCGTCTTTAATACTGAATTTGTGAATTAATGTGTCAATTGCCAATGCTCTACAGCGCATTTATTCCGGGAACATCTGGTTTGACAATCGGAATCTCAAGTTACCAGAAGCTACCGGCTTAGCCGTTCGTCTTTCACAGAAGGTGGCAGTGTTCTCGAGCGGTTTTTCCCTCGATCTTCTATTTCATAGATGAAGTTAAGGCGCTAGTCACTGAAACGTATATTAGCGTGTTTTACTCAGCAAGACGGTATACTCCTGACACACGGTGTTAGCTTCTCGGAAGGTAAGGCTTTCAGTGAAAGATTTGCCACTGCACCAATTTGTAGCTTTCTACATCGGGTTGACGGTCTGCATTAACTGTCAAACCGCCAATGATGGTGTCTATTGGCAATACTGTACAGTGGATGTACTCCAGGAATACCTGGTATGACCATCGGAATCGCAGGATGGGTGACGATATTGACTTATCCGTTCGTCTCTCACAGAAGGTGGCAACGTTCTCGAACGATTTGAACGTCGATCTTCTAATTCATACATGAATTTATCGCGATGGCAGTAAATTGTTTACTATTGTTCTTCCGTAATCACGAAGTTATACTCTCCATGAAGCTGGCGAGATTCGCCGATGGCCAGGCCTTCAGTAAAAGGTATGACCTTATACGAGTTGGTAATGTCCTGTGACGGTTTGACTCTCTACTTTAACATTCAAGTTATACTCTCGATACGGCGGGATGGCTTTTCGTATGGTAAGGTATTCGGAAAAATGTTTGACTTTATAGCAATTTTAACGNNNTTGCCAATACTGTTCAGCAGATTTATTCCTCGAATACCAGGCTTGACACTCGAAATCATAAGTGTAGGTGAAGCCATTGACGCATCCGTTCGACTCTCGAAGATGCTGGCAACGCGTTCGAACGGTTTGACACTCGATCTTCTAATACATAGATGAAATTAAGTCACCCAACAATAAAATTTGCACTATTGTGCTTCGCTGACCATGAAGTTATACTCTCGATACGGCGGGATGGCTTTTCGTATGGTAAGGTATTCAGAGAAATGTTTGATTTTATAGCAATTTTAACGCTCTCACAAGGTGTAACGCTTTATTTTAATACTCCGTCCGTGAATTAAGATATCTATTGCTAATGCTGAACAGCGCTTTTACTTAACAATCTTGTTTGTCTATCTGAATAACAGCATGTATGCAGCTATTGACTTAGCCGTTCATCTCTCATAGACTGGGCAACGTTCTGGAACAGTTTGCCCCTCGATCTACTAATTCATGCAGGAAATTAAGGTGGACGCAACTAAAATGTATACTAATTTTTTCTCTGAACAAGAGGATATACTCTCGACACAGCATGTTCGGTTCTCGGATGGTAAAGTATTGGGTAAAAAGAGTGACCTTATGCCATTTGGTAATGTTGTCCGACAGTTTGGCTCTCAACCTGAATATTCGTGCAGTGAATTAAGCTGTCTATTGCCAATTCTGTTCACTGTATTTAATCCCGGAGTACCTTTCTTGACTCTCGGAATCGCAGGATAGGTGAATCTATTGACGTGGCCTATCGTCTCTCAAAGGGGATGGTAACGTTCGCGAACGATTTGACAATCGACTTTCTAATTCATACATGGAATTAAGGTGATCGTCACTAAATGTATAATAATTTGTTTCTCTAAGCACGAAGTCATACCCTCGATACTGCGGGTTATCATCTCGGAACGTGAGACCTTCGATAAAAGGTTTGTCTTTACAGAAATAGCTATCGTCCTATAACGCTTTGACGGTCTGCCTTAATATAGCTACCTTAAATTGTGTTGTCAATTGCCAATACTGTACGGGGTATTTAGTCCCGGAGAACCTCGATTGACTCTCGGAAACATAGGATAGGTTATGCTATTGACTTAACTGTTCGTCTCACAAAGAAGGAGGTAGCAATCTCGAGCCGATAGACACTTGGTCTTCTAATTGATACATGAAATTAAGGTGCCCCTCTTTAAAATGTCTACTATTTTGTTACCATGAACACTAAGCACGATATGGCCAACTGCGGATTGGGCTTCAGGAAAAGTACGGCCTTAGATACCAAGTTTGATCGTATACGAATAGGCATCTTTCTACAGCGGTTTGACGCTCTACCTTAATATTCAAACGGTGAATTAACGGTCCCATTGCCAATACATATCATCAGATTTACTCCCGAGTACCTGGTTTGTCACTCGGAATTGCACTATGTTTGATGCTATTGACTTAGCCGTTCGGTTCCCAAGGTCGGTCGTAACCTTCACAAATGGCTTGACCCGATATTTTATATCATACGTGAAATTAATGTGCCCGTCCCTAAAATGTATACTAATTTTCTTCTCTGAGCACGAATATATAATATCGATACAGGGAGTTAGCTTCTCAAAAAAATAAGGCCTGCATCAAAAAGTCGGGCTGTAGAACAATCGGTAATGCGCTACAACGTTTTGACTACCTTCTTTACTATTCATACCGTAAAATTGCGCGTCCCATGCCAATAATGTGTAGCAGGTTTAGACGCGAAGTACCGGGTTTGACTCTTGGGATCACAGGATACGTGAAGCTGGTAACTTAACGGTACGACTCTTGAAGGAGGTGGCAACGTCCTCGAAAGGTTTTACTCGTGATGTTTCTATTCGTGCATGTAAATAAGGTGTCTGTTCTTAAAATGTATACTAATATGTTTCTCCCAACACGAAGATATAAACTCGATACAGCGGGGCAGCTTCTCGGAAGGTAATGCCTTCGGTAAAAGGTTTGACTTTAAATGAATGGGTAATGTCCTATAACACTATGACGGTCTGCTTTAATATTCATACCGTGAATTCAGGGGTCAATTTCCAATACTGTACTGGTCACTTACTCCCGTAGTACCTCGTTTGACTCGTGGAATCACAGGATAGGTGAAGATATTGACTTAGCCGTTCCTCTCCCTTAGAATGTGGTAACGTTCTCGAACTGTTTGACAATCGATTTTCTAATTCATACACGAACTTATGTTGCCCATAACTAAAATGTATTCTAACGTCTTTCTATGGACACGAAGTTATTCTCTCGATGTAGCGGATCAGGTGCTCGAATGGTAAGGCTATCAGTAAAAGGTTTTATTCTATACCAATTCCTAAAGGTATAGAACGGTTTGTCTCAGTACTTTAATATTTATAACGTGAAGTAGGGTGTCTAATACCACACTGTAACGCGAATTTACTGCCCGAATACTTAGTTTGACCTTCGGAATCGCAGGGTAGGTAATTCTATTGACTCGGCCGTTCATCTTTCAAGGATGGTGGTATAGGTTCTTGAACGGCTTGACCGTCTATCTTCTAATTTATACATAAATTACGGTGCCTGTCTGTATAATGTATAGTAATATGTTTCTCTGAACACGATGTTATACTCTCGATACAGCGGATTAGACATTCGGAGGGTACGGTCCTGAGTAATCGTTTGACATTATACCAATTCTTAACGTTCGCAAATGAAGTGATGCTCACCTTTAATATTCAAATTTTGAATCAAGTTATATATTGCCAATACTATTAAGCGAATTTTCAACTGGGATATCTGGTTTGACTTTAGCAATCGTAGGATAGCTGAAGCAATTATCTTTGCCGTTCGACACTTATAGATGGTGGTAACGGCCCCGACAAGTTTAAGACACGAACCTCAAATTCATACATGTAATTAAGGTGCCCGTTATTAAAATGTATAGCAATTCTCCCTTCTGAACACGACGTTACAATCTCGGTACAGAGGGCTAGTTCATCGGAGGGTAAGGTCTTCGGTGAAACGTTTGACATAGTACCAATTGAAATCGCTCTCAAACGGTTTGCCGCGCTACTTTGATACTCATAATGTGAATTAATGTGTCTGTTACTAACACCTTTGAGCGGGATTATTCCCGGAGTACCTGGTTTGACTCTTGGAGTCACAGGAGAGGTGAAGCTATTGACTTGGCTGTATGAGTCTCAAACAAGGTAGCAACTATCTGGAACCGTTTGACTGGCGATTCCAATATTTACTCCTGAAAATGCGTTGCTTCTCCGCTAGTATGTCTACTAAATTTGCTTCCGTGAGCAAATAGGCTCACGATAAGTAAGGCGCTCGCTACAGAGGGTTAGGTTCTCGGAAAGTAAGTTACCCGGTAAAAGGAATGGCTTTAGACGAATTGGTAATGTTCGCCGACGGCTTTTATCTCTTCTTTAATATTAATGCTGTGAATTAAGGTGCCTAATTTCAATACTGTTCTGCTGATTAACTCTCTGAATGCCTGGTTTCTCTTTCGAAATCAAAGGATAGGTGAAGCGATTGGATTAGCCTTTCGACTCTCAAGGACGGTGGTAACGTACGCGATCGGTTTAGCTCCCGATCTTCTACATCATACATGAAATTGGCTTACGCGACAATACGATGTATACTAGTTTGTATCTCTGAGCACGTAGTTATACTCTCGATACAGCGGGATATCTCCGCGGAAGGTACGGCCTTCGGTGAATGGTTGGACCCTATACCAAGAGGTAACGATGTACAACTGCAGGACACTGTGCTATAACATTTATACCGGGAAGTTGGGTTTTTAATGCCGATACTTCAGCGGATTTACTCCTAATATACCTGATTTGACTCTCGGAGTCACAGCAATGGTGAAGCTATTGACTAAGCAGTTCAAGTCTCAAAGGAGGTCGTAACGTTCTGGAGCGGTTTGACCCCCGATCATCATACTCATAATGAAATTATGGTCTCCGTTACAAATATGTATTCTAATGTGTTCCCCTAAACACGAAGTTATACTCTCTATGCAGCGGCTTAATTTTCCGGAGGGTATGGTCCTCCGCAAATCGTTTGACTTTCCAGGAATTGGTAGCATTCTCAAGCCATTTGACCCTCCACTTTAGCAATCATACCGTGAATTATAGTGCTTATTGCCTATACAGTTCAGCGGATTTACTACCGTATTACCTGATATAACTCTCGGAATCACAGCATAGGTGTACGTATTGACTTAGCCGTCCGTCTCTCACAGAAGGTTGTAACGTTCTCGAGCGGCTTGACCGTCGATCTTCTAATTCATATATGAAGTTAAGATTCTCGTCATTAAAATGTACATTAATTTGCATCTCTGATCAGGAAGTTATACTCTCGATGCAGCGGGTTAGGTTCTCGGGAGGTATGGCCTTCCGTAAAAAGTTTAACACAATAGCAATTGGTAATATTCTCCGACAGTTTTGGCTCTCTGTTTTAGTGTTCATCCCCGCAGGGGCTGCGGTGGGTCTTCGGGCTCCACTGCAGTATGGGTCTGACGATCCCACGGTGCCCGAGTCGGCCGAACCTAGGCCGAGTGTGTGCAAGCACCTCATTCAGGAAGTAAGGTGTCCTTACGCGGGGTATGACCGGTACGGCCCTGCATACAGCGGTACCTCGGGAACCGGTTCGAGCCCTGGGGTGGGCGGGCCTCGGTCCGTCCCCCCCACCGGTTGCTTGGGTTGGCCTCGAGGGGGCAGTGGTAAGCCCATATCGCGGGCTAGGGGACCCCGTCTTCGGACGGGTTAGATCGCCCACGCGTGAGCGGCGTGAGATCTGCTCGGGCGCTGGCCTGCAGAGCCAGTAGGGATTTAGAAAGGTCNTGTACACCAACTGGCTTGTCTGCACACGAAGCTATATTCACCATACGGCGTGCTAGTTTGTCGGACGGTAAGGCCTTAAGGTGAAATGTTGGACCCAATACCTATTCGTAACGTTCTACAACAGTTTGACTCTGGTGTTTAATATTTATACCGTGGAATACTGTCCAGCGAATGTACTGCCGGATTTCCTGGTTTGCCCTTGGAATCACAGGATCGGAGAAGATATTAACTTAGCCGTTCGAATCTCAAAGTGGGTTGTAACAATCTCCAACCGTTTGACGTTCGATTTTTTAATTCATACATGAAATTAAGGTGCTCGTCACTAAAATGTCTACTAAGTTTGTGTCTCTGTACACGAAGATATACCGACGATACAGCGGTTATGTTCCCAGATGCTAAGGTATGCGATATAGATAGACTATTACTGCCTTCCAATTGGTAACGTTCTAGAACGCTTAGTCCCTCTGCTTTAGTATTCGTACCGTGAATTAGTGATGGTATGCCCAATACTCTCCAGCGGTCCTACTGCGGGAACACCAGGCTTGACTCTCAGAGTCACAGCAATGGTGAAGCTATTGACTAAGCAGTTCAAGTCTCAAAGGAGGTCGTAACGTTCTGGAGCTGTTTGACCCCCGATCATCATACTCATAATGAAATTATGGTCTTCGTTACAAATATGTATTCTAATGTGTTTCCCTAAACACGAAGTTATACCCACGACTCAACGGGTTATGTTCTAAGGTAAGGGTTATATTAAGGTAAGGTATCCGGTGAGGAATATGACGTTGTACCAATAGGTAACGTTCTCAAACTGTTTGACTCTCTACGTTAATAGTCATACCTTGAATTAAGATATCTATTGCCAATACTGTTCAGCGGATTTACTCTCGGAATACTGGACTTGTCTCTCGGAATCACAACAATAAGTGGAGCTATTAACTCAGCCGTTCGACTGTCACAGAAGATGGCAACGTTCTCGAAAGGATTGACCCTCGATCTTCTAATTCATGCATGGAATTATGGTGCCCGTCTCTCACATGTATACCAATTTGTATTTCTGATCACGATGTTACACTCTCGATGAAGCGGTTGATGATCGCGGAAAGTACGGCGTACGGAAAAACGTTTGTCTTTATTCAAATTGGTAACGCTTTCAAACGGTTTGACGCTCTATTAGAATATACAAATTGAGAATTAAGGTGTCAATTGCCAACACTGATCAGCGGATTTACTCCCGGAATACCTGGTTTGAAACTCTGAATCACAGGATAGGTGAGACTCCTGTCATAGCTGCAGGCATCCCAAAGTCATTGGTCACGTTTCAAAATGGTTTGACCCTTGATATTGCATTAAAATGTCCACTAATTTGTTTCGCGGAACACGAAGTTCTGCTATTGATACAGCGGATTATGTTCATGAAGGTGGGGTATGCCATAAAGTGTATGACGTTGTAGCAATTCATTATGTTCATCAACGGATTGACTCTCTCCTATAATATTCATACCGTGAATGATGGCGTCTATAGGCAAGGCTCTCAGCGGATGTACTCCGGGAATACCTGGTTTGACTCTCCGAATGACTGGATAGGTGAAAGTTTTGACTTATCCGTGCGTCTCTCACAGACTCATATTCATTACCGGATACCGTACCTTCCGAGAACATAGCCCGCTATATCGTGGGTATAAGTTTGTGATCAGAGAAACAAATCACTAGAAAATTTAGCAGACGCACACTTTAATTTCATGTATTAATATGAATATTAAAGTACAGAGTCAAACCGCTGGAGAACGTCACCTACTGACATAACTTCATACTCCATACCGGATACCTCACCTCCCAAGGGTATAATCCGCTGTATCGTGGGTATCAATTCGGGTGCAGGGAAACAAATTAGTAGACGTTTCAGCAGACGGAGACCTTAATTTCATGTATGAATTACAAGGTCGAATGTCAAATCGATCGAGAACGTTACCACCTACTTTGGGATTCGAACGGCAAAATCATTAGCTTAATATATCCTATGAATCCGAGAGTAAAACCAGGTATTCCGGGAGTAAATCCGCTGAACATTATTGGCAATACACACCGTAATTCACGGTATGAATATTAAAGACGAGCTTCAAACCGTTTGAGAGCGTCACCAATTTATATATGGTCAAACGTTCTACCGAAGGCCATACCTTCCGCGAACCTCACTGTCTCCATCGAGGGTATAAGTTCGTGTTCAGGGAAGGAAAC
The DNA here is from genome assembly GCA_002201625.1 of Euglossa dilemma. Classification (NCBI taxonomy): domain Eukaryota; kingdom Metazoa; phylum Arthropoda; class Insecta; order Hymenoptera; family Apidae; genus Euglossa; species Euglossa dilemma. The sequence continues at coordinate 14,624 of NIJG01002514.1, forward strand.
TAGTATACATTTCAGATACGGGCACCTTTACTTCAAGTGTGAATTAGTAGATCGAGGGTCAAACCGCTCGAGAACGTTGCCACATACTGTGAGAGGCGAATAGCTATGTCAATAGGTTCACCCATCCTACGATTCGGAGAGTCAAACCAGGTACTCCGGGAGTAGAGGCGCTGTCGAGTATTGCCAATAGACACCTAAATCCACGGTTTGAATATTATAGCACGCCGTCAAGCTATTGTAGATCATTACATGCTCGTGTACGGTTTAACTTGTTACGGAATGCCTTACTCTCCGAAAAGCTGACCAGCTGAATTGAGAGCGTAAGTTTATGTTCAGGGAAGCAAATTAGTGTGCACTATAGGGACGCGCACCTTAATTTCATGTACGAATAAGAAGATCGAGGGTCATGCCACTGGAGAAGGTAACCACCTTCTATGAGGAAGGTTACCACCTTCGCACGCTAAGGATAATAAAGTACAGAGTCAATCCCATGTTGAGCCTAACCTATTAGTATACAGTTAAACATTACTGAAGGTCTTGTCTACCAAGGACCCATACCACTGCATCGGGAGTCTAGCTTCGTATTCGCAGAAACACATTGGTATGCACTTTAGTGACGGGCACCTTTAATCCATGTACGAATTAGATGATCGCGAGGCAAACCGTTCGAGATCGATACGACCATCTTTGAGAGTCGAACGGCAAGGTCAATACCTTCGTCCATAATTTGATGCTGATAGACAGAACTGGTAATCCGGGGGTCAATCCGCTAAGGAGTGCTGGCAATTGACACCTTAGTTCACGGCATGAATCGTGATGCAGAGAGTCAGACTGATGAGAACATTGCCAATTGGTATATAGACATTCTTTTTACGGAATACCTTACCTTCCGAGAACCTATCGCGCTGTACCGGAAGAATAACATCGTGTTCAGAGGATCAAATTAGTAAACATTTTAGGGACGGGGACCTAAATTTGATTATGAATAAGAAGATCAAGGATCAAACAATTCGAGAAAATTTTCACATTCTTTGAGAATGAAACGGCTACGTCAATAGCTTTATACGTGGTGTGACTCAGGAAGTCAAGCAAGGTATTCCGGGAATAAGTGCGCTCAACAGTATGGGCAACAGATACCTTAATTCACGGTTTGAATATTAAATTAGAGCGAAAAACCGATTCAGAAATGTACCTACTCGTGCACGGTCAAACTTCATACAGAATGTCTTACCCTCCGAAAAACTGACCCGCTGTATCGAGAGTATAACACGGTGTTCATGGGAACAAACCAGTATACATTTTAGTGTCGAGCTCCGTATTTTCATGCATGAACTAAAAAATCGGGTGTCAAACCGTTCGAGAACGATGCCACCTTCTGTGAGTGACGAACGGCTACGTCAATAGCTTCACCTATCCTAAGATTCAGAGTGTCAAACCAGGCATTCCGGGAGAAAGTCCGCACAGGAGTTTTGGCAATACACACCTTAAGTCACGGATTGAGTAAAAAGTGAAGCGCCATACCGTTTCAGAGCATTGCCAGTAGGTATAAACTGAAACATTTGACCCATGGAGAAGCAAACTCGCACTTTTGAGAGTAAAACATCGTGTTCAGAGAAAGAAATTAGTCTTCGTTTCAATGGCGGGCACCATAGCTTCATGCATAAATTAGAATATGAGTTTCAAACTGTTCGAGAACGTTACAACCTTGTTTGGGAGTCGAACGCCTGAGTCAATAGCTGCACCTATCCTGTGATTCTGAGATTCAAACCAGGTATGCCTGGAGTAAATCCGCTGAGGAGTATTGCCAATAGACACCTTCCTTCCCGGTTTGAATATTAGAGAAGAGAGTCAATCCGTTGGAGGACATGACTAATTGGTACAAAGTCATGCTTTTTCCGAATACATTATCTTCATAGAACCTAACACGCAGTTGCCAGTGTCATGCTTAGTGCCCACGGAAACAATATTATTAGACATTGTAGCAGATGCTGACCATATTTTCATATATGAAGCAGAAGATCCAGAGTGTCACACCGGGTATATCAGGAGTCAATCGGCTGTACATTAATATCAATGGACACCTTACTTCGCAGTTTGTATATTCAAGTATAGAGTCTAACCCTTGTAGAATATTACCTATTGGCATGACGTCATACTCCTAACCGGATACCTTACTTTCTGGGATCATAACCCACTGTGTCGTAGGTATAACTTCATGTTTTCAGAGACAAATTAGTATACGTTTTAGCGACGACCATATTAATTTTGTCTATGAATAAGAAGATCGATTATCAAACCATTCGAGACCGTTTCTGCATTCCATGACATTTGAACTGCTAAGTCAATAGCGTCACATATCCGGTGCTTGCGTGAGTCATAGCAAGTATTCGTGGAGCAAATCCGCAGAAGAGTGTTGGCAATAGACACCTTTCTTCACGGCTTGAATATTAAAGCAGGCCGTCACACGTTTGTAGATCGTTACCACTTCCCACAAGGCCAATCGTTTTGCCGAAGACCTTACCATAGAAGGTGGTAACGGTCTCGAACGGTTTGACCCTCGATGTTCTAATTTGTGCATGATATTAAGGTGCTCGTCACTGAAATCAATACTAATTTCTTTCTCTGAATCCGAATTTATACCCTCGATACAGCCGGGTAATTTTCCGGAGGGTAATGAATTCGGCCAAACGTTTGACTCTATACCAACTGATAACTCTTAAACTGTTTGACGCTCTGCATTAATATGCACACCGTGAATTAAGGTGTCAATTGCCAAAACTGTTCAGTGCACTTACACCAGGTATACCTGGTTTTATTCTCCGAATGGCAGTTCAGGTAAAGCAATTGACTATGCCGTTCGATCCTCAAAGAAGGTGGAAGCGCTCTCAGATGGTTTGACACTCCATCGTCGAAATCAAGCGTGAAATTAAAGTGCCCGTCACTGAAATGTATACTAACGGTCTCGAACGGTTTGACACTCCATTTTTTAATTCATACATGATATTATGGTGTCTGTCACTATACAGTATACAAATTTGTTTCTCTGCACACCAAGTTATACTCTCGATACCGCGTGTTTGTTAATCGGTGGGTGAGGCCTTCGGTAAAATGAATAATACTATACCAATAAGTAACATTCTACAACGATATGGCGCTGTACGTCAATATGTATATCTTGAGCCAGGATGACTATTTCCTATACTGTACTATGGATTTACTCTCGGAATACCTGGTTTGATTCCCGGTATCACAGGATAGGTGACGCTATTGATTTAGCTGTGCGGCTATCGTAGATGGCGTTATGGTTCTCAAACCGATCGTCTCGCGCTCATCTCATTTGTACATGATATTATGGTGCACATCTGTAAAAGTTATAATAATGTGTTTCTCTTGACACGAAGTTATACTCTCGGTACAGAAGCATCTGCTCTCGGGAGGTATGGCCTTCAGTAGAAAGTTTGACACTATACCAATAGGTAACCTTCTCGGCAGGTTTGACGCCCTGCTTTAAAATTAATGCTACGAACTAACGTGCACACTGGTAATACTGCAATGTGGATTGACTCCCGAAGAACCTGGTCTGGCCCTCGCAATCACAGGATAGATGAAACCATTGACTAATCTTTGTTACTCTGAATACAGGTGGTAACGATCTAGAACGAGTCTCGATCTTCTTGTTCATACGTGAAATAAAGGAGTCCGTCACTAAACTGTATAGTAATGTGTTTCCCTAAATACGAGGTTATACTCTCGGTACTGCGGGATAGGTCCTCGGAAGGTAAGGCCTTCGGTAAAAGGGATGACTATATAGCAATAGGTAACGTTCTACACCGGTTTGTCTCTGTACCTTAATATTGGTAGCCTGAAATAGGGGGTCGAATGTCAATGACGAACAGCGGATTTACTCCAGGAAAATCAGGTTTGACTCTCGGATTGCAGGAAACGTGAAACCAATGAAATAGTGGTTCGTAACTCACAGATGGTGGTAACTTTCTCGAAAGGTTTGACCCTCCTTCATGGAATTCATAACAGAAATAATGGTGCACGTCAGTAAAGTGTATACTAATTTGTCTCTCTGGGCACGATGTTATACTCTCGATGCAGCGGGTTAAGTTCTTCTAAGATAAGGGCTTCAGTACAAAGTTTGACACTATACCAATAAGTAACGTTCTACAAAGAATTGACTCTGTACTCTAATATTTATACCGTGAAATAGTGTGCCTAATGCCCTTACTGGTCAGCAGATTTCTCCGGGAATACCTGGCTTGATTCCAGGATTCAAAGGATAGGTGTAGCTATTGACTCAGCCGTTCTATCCCCTAAGAACGTGAAAAGATTCTCGACCAGTTTGACATTCGGTTTTGCTATTCGGGTATGAATATACGGCATACCTAGTTTTATTTTCAGAATCATAGTGTAGGTTGTGCTATTGACATAGCTGTGCGACTGGCAAAGGAGGTGGTACCATTCTCGATCGGTTAGACTCTCGATTTTGCTATTGACATAGCAGTTCGACTCTCGCACAAGGTGGCAACGTTCTCGAGCGATTTGACCATCGATCTTCTAATTCATACATGGATTTAGGGGGGCCTTTACTGAAATGGAAACTAATTTCCTTCTCTGAGCATGAAATTATACTCTCGATGAAGCCGGTGAGGTTCGCGGAAGGTGTGGCCTCCGGTAAAATTTTTGTCCTTATACCAATTGGAAACGCTCAAAAACGGGTTGACTCTCGACTTTAATATTGAAACCGTGAATTAAGGTGATAATTGCCAATAATCTTCAGCGGATTTACTTCCGGAATCCCTGCTTTCATTCTCGCAATCGTAGGATAAGTGAAGCTGTTGACGCAGCCGTTCGACTCTCAAAGAAGGTGGTAACGATATCGAACGGTTTGACTTTCGATTCTGATACTCATACAAGAAGACAAGGTGTACCACTACCAAAATATCTAGTAACATGCTCCCGCGAGCACTAAGCAAGACACTTGCTACAGCGAGATAGGTTCTCGGAAGGGAAGGTATTCGGTAAAAAGAATGACTTCATAAGTTAGCCACTTGTAATGATCATAAACGGACTGACGCTCTAATTTGATACTCATACCGTGAATTGAGGAGTCTGTTGCCAACACTGTTTAGCGGATTCATTCCCGAAATGCCTGGTTTGACTCTCGGAGTCACAGGAGTGGTGGAGCTATTGACTTAGCCTTGCGGGCCTCAATCAAGGTTTCAGCGTTCTCGATCGGTTTATCTCTTGATTACGATATTTATTCATGAAAATGTGATGCTTATCTGCTAGTGTGCATACTAATTTGTTGCAGTGAACGATAAGCAAGACACTTGCTACAGCGGGTAGGGCTTCTCGTAAGGTAAGGCCTTCGGTAGAAAGATTTACTCCATACGAATGGGCAACGTTCCACAATGATTTGATTTGCGACTATAATATTGAAACCGTGAATTAATGTGTCTATTCCCAAAATCATTCAACGGATTTACTCCTGGAACACCAGGCCTGATTCTTGGAATAGCAGGATATATGAAGCTATTAACTTTGCTGTGCTACTTTCAACAAAGCTGGTAATGTACTCCAACGGTTTGACACTCGATCTTCTAATTTTCATTTTAAATTAAGGTGACTGTCACTAAAACGTATACCACTTTGTTTCTCTGAGCACGTAGTATTACTCTCGATGGAGTGGGTTAGGTTATCGGAAGGCAAGGCCTTCGATAAGAAGATTGTGCCTATACCATTAGGTAATTTTCTCGAACTGTTTGACTCACTACTTTAATATTCATATCGTGAAGAAAGGTGTCTATTGTCAATACCTTTCAACGGATTTACCTCCGAACCCCTGGTTTAACTATCGGAATCACAGGATAGGTGAAGCTATTGACTTAGCTGTGCTCATGTCAAAGTAAGTGGTAATATTCTGGATCAGTATGCCTATCGATCTTCTTATTCATACGTGAAATGAAGGTGCCGGTAGCACTAACCGGCATAACAGCTTGATTCTCAGAACACGAAATTTCGACTATCGATACAGCAGGTCAGGATCTCGGAGGGTAAGGTCTTGGGTAAAAGGAATAACTTTATATGAACAGTTAACGTTCTGCAACGGTTTGAAGCTTTTGGTTAATATTTAGTCCGTGGATTCAGGTGTCTATTGCCATTACTGTTCAGCGGATTGAGGCCTGGAATGCCTGGTCTGATTCTGGGAATCGTAGGATAGGTAAAGCTATTAACAGACGGATTCGATTCTCAACTAAGGTGGTAGCGTTTTAGTGCTATTTGACAATCGATCCTCTAATTCATACATGAAATTGAGGTGCCCATCACTAAAATGAATACTAATTTGTTTCTCAGAACACGAAGCATTACTCTCGATGCAGCTGGTTAGGTTTTTGGAAGGTTTGGTAACCTGTAAATGGTTTGACTATATACCATTTTGTAATGTGTAGAACGGTTTGATTCCCAACTTCAATACTCATGCCGTGAGCTAAGGTGTCTATTGCCAATACTCTTCTGCGTATTTACTCTCAGAAGAGCTAGTCTGACTCTCGGAATCGCAGGATTGGTGGAGCTATTGACATAACCGTTCGTCTGTCACAGAAGGCGGCAATGTTTTCGAGCGATTTGGCCCTCGACCTTCCAAATCACACATGAAGTTAAGGTGCCCCTCACTGAAATGAATACTAATTTCTACCAATGAACACCATGTTACCAAGCGGATTGACGCTCTACCGATATATTCTATCCGGGTATAAAGGTGTCTATTGCCAATACTGTACAGCAGATTTATTCCCGGAATTTCTAGTTTGACTCTCGGTATCACTGGATAGGTGACGCAATTGACAATTGTGCGACTGTCAAATAAGTTGGTAACGTTCTCCAACGGCATGGCACTCGATATGCTTATTCATAAATGAAATTAAGGTGCCCGGTACTATCAGAAATAATAGTTTGTTTCTCTGAACACTAATTTAGGGTATCGATGCAGCTGGTTAGGTTCTCGGAGGGCAAGGTCTTTGGTAAAACGTTTGACTTTATAAGATGTGGTATCGTTCTCGAACGGATTGGCGCTCTACATTAATATTCAAACTGTGAATTAAGGTGTCCATTGAAAGTAGTGTACAGCGCATTGCCTCCAGGAGTACCTGGTCTGTCCCTCGGAATCACAGGATGAGTGCAGCTATTGGCTCAGCTGTCCGAATCTCAAAGAGGGTGGCAACATTCACGAAACGTCTGACCCTCGATCTTCTAATCTATACATGAGGATAAGGTGCCCGTCACAGAAATGAAGACTAGTTTCTTTCTCTGAACACGAAGTTGTGCTCTCGGAACGGCAGGATAGCTTCTCCGAATGTACAGCCACCTGTAAAGTGTTTGACTTTATACCAATTTCCGACTTCGTAAAATGCTTTGACGCTCTACTCTCATTTTCAAACCGTAAATTATGGTGTCAAATGCCAATACCCTTCAGCGGACTTACTCTCGGTTTTGCCGGGATAACTCTCGTAATCACAGGGCAAGTGAGACTATTGACTTAGCAGTGCGACTCTCGAAAGTGGCGGTAACGTTCTCGACCGCTTTGACTTTCCATTTTGCTATTCATGCATGAAAATAAGGTACCCGTCACTAAAATGGACACTATTATGATTATCTGACCACGAAGTTACACTCTCGATACACCAGGTTGTCTTCTCGGAAGTTACGTTATGCAGTAAAGGCTATGTTGTCATAACAGATGGTAATGTTCGACGCGGACTTAACTCTCTACTTTCATATTCAGGCAGTGAATTGATGTGTACATTACCGATAGTGTTCAGCGCATGTACTACTGATATACCTGGTTCGACTCTCGGAATCACGGTACAAGTGAAGCTGTTGACATAAGTGTGTGGCTCTCAAGGAAAGTGGTAACGTCCTCGAAGGGTTTGACTCTCGATCTGCTTATTCATTCACAAAATTAAGTTGCCCTAACTGCTACAATGCCCACTTACTTGATTGGGTAAACATAAGTTAGTCTCTCGCTACAGCGTGTTACATTCTCGGAAGGCAAGGTTTTCGGAGTAAAAGTTTGACTCTATTCCATGTTGTATCGTTCCCCATTGGCCTGCATCTCTACTCAAATATCCATAACGAGAATTATGGTGTCTATTGCCAAATACCTTTGAGCGAATTGACTCCTGGAACGCCTGGTTTCACGTTCAGAAACACAGGATAGGTGAAGGTATCGATCTAGCCGTTCGAACCTCAACGAAGCTGGTCACGTTCCCGATCCGTTTGACACTCGACCTTCTATTTCCTATAGGAAAATATGGTGCGATCACTAAAATGGAAGCTGCTTGACTTCTCTGAACACTCTATACGAATAGGTAAAGCTCTACAACGGTTTGATGCTCTGCCATAATATTCATACAGTGAAATAAACTGTGCACTGCCAATACTGTTCTGCAGATTAGTCTAGGAATACCTGGTATTACCCACGGAATGACAGGATAGGGGAACTATTGACATTGCCGTTTGAATCTCGTAGAAGGTGGTAACGGTCTTGAAAGTTTTGATGCCTGATCTTTTAATTCATACATGGAGTTACGATCCCCGTCACTGAAATGAATACTAATCTGTTTCCCTCAACACGAAGCAAGCCACTCCCTTCAGCCGGTTATGTTCTTGGGAGGTAAGGTAATTGCTAAAGGGAGTGACTTTATGCCAATTGGTAACGGTCTCAAACGGTTTAACTCTCTACTTAAATATTCAATCCGTGAATTAAGGTGTGTAGGGCCAAAACTCTTTGCGGATTTACTCCCGGAATACTTGGCTTGGCTCTCGGAATCGCAGGATACGTGAATCTACTCACTTAGCCTTTCTTCTCTCACAGAAATTGAAACCCTCTCGAATAGTTTGACACATAATCTTCGAATTTATTCCTGAAATTAAGGTGCCTGTCACTACAATTGATAGCAATTTGTACCACTGATCACGATGATATACACTTGCTGCATCGGAGTAGGTTCCCGGATGGTAAGGAATCAGGTAAAATGTTTGACCCTATACCAGTAGGTACCGTTTTACGATGGTTTCAAT
>NIJG01002515.1:2174-24628 GCA_002201625.1 Euglossa dilemma
CTATCCAGCCATTCTGAGAGGCAGCTGAGGTATTCCGGATGCAAATCTGCCGCACAGTATTTGCGTTAGGCACCCCATTCCACGGTATATATACTAAAGTGCACAGTCAAACCGTTTTAGAACGCTACCTGCTGGTATGGGGTCAAACATTTCGCAGAAGGCCTTACCTACAAGAAGCGAACCCGCTGTAGCGAGAGTATATATTCGTGTTCGGAGAAGAGAATTAGTAGGCATTTCAGTGAGGGGCAGCTAAATTTCATGTATGAAGTATATAGATCGAGGGTCAAACAGTTGGAGGACTATACCATCTTCGTTGAGAGACGAATGCTTCAGTCAATAGCTTCCCATACCCTGTGATTCCCTGAGTCGAACCAGGTACTTCGGGAGTAAATCTAAAGCGCAGTATTAGCATTAGATTCCATATTTCACGTTATAAATAATATTGTACAGAGTCAAACCGTTGTAGAACGATACCAGTTGGTATATAGTCAAACTTTGTACCGAGGGCCTTGCCTTCCGAGACCCTAACCTACAGTATCGAGTTTATAACTTCGAGTTCAGGGAATCAATGCAGAATACATATTAGTGACCGGCACCACAATTAGGTGTAACAATAAGAAGGCAATGTGTCAAACCGATTCGAGAAATTTATCACCATTTTGACAATCGCACAGCTAAGTCAATAGCTTCACCTATCCTTTGATTCGGAGAGACAAACCAGGTATTCCCGGCGTAAGTCCGCTGAACAGTATTGGCAATGGACACATTAAATTACGGCTCAAATATTAAAGTACAGCGCCAAACCATTGGAGAACGATACCAATGTTTATCGAGCTAACCTTTTACTGAAAGCCCTAACTGCGGGGAATCAATCCCGCTGTATCTGGAGTATTACATCGTGTTCAGTGGAACTAATTACTATATATTTTAATGACGGGCACCCTATCTTCATGAATAAATTCGAAGATCGAGGGTCAAACCATCCGAGAACGTTGCCATATTCTTTGAGAGTTGGACTGCTAAACCAACAGCATCATCTATCCTTTGATCCTGGGCGTGAATCCTAGCATTCCGTGTATATATACTCAGTTCAGTATTGACAATGTCCACCTTAATCCTCAGTACAAGGATTAAAGTACAAAGTCAAACCGTTCGAGAACGTTTCCAATTGGAATAAAATAAGTCGCTTTACCGGAGACCTTACTCTCCGCGAACATAACTCTCTGTATCGGGAGTATTACGCCGTGTTCAGAGAAATACATTGATTTGCCCTATTGTGACGGACACCTTAATTTCATGTACGAACTATCAGATCAAGGGCCAAACCGTTCGTGAAAGTAACCACCTTCTTTGAGAGTGTCACAGATACGTCAATAGCTTCACCTTTACAGTGATTCGGAGAGTCAAACTAGGTATTCCTGGAGTAAAGCTGCGGCAAAGTATTGACAATAGGCACTATAATTCACGGTTTGAATATTAAAATTGAGCGTCAAACCGTTTGAGACTGTTACCAATTTTTGTTTAGTCAGACGTTCTATCGATGGCAGTACCCCCCGAGAACCTTACACGCTTCATCGGGAGCATAACTTAGTTCAGATAACTTAGTTCAGAGTATCAAATCAGTATTCATTTTAGTGACGGTCACCGTATCATCGTGTATGGGTTAGGAGATCGAGGGCCAATCCGTTCGAGAATGTTATCATGCTCAGTGCGACTCGAAATGCCATGTCAGTAGTATCAGCAATCCTGTACTTGCGAGAGTCATACCAGGTATTCAGGGAGTACATACGCTGTAGAATATTGGCAATACATTCCTTAATTCACGGTGCAATTAGTAATATAGAGTTTCGAGCCATCGTAGAATGATGCCTACTGGTATAGCGTCAAACATATTACCGAATACCTTACCCTCCGAGAACGTACACCGCGGCAGCAAGTGACTTGCTTAGTGTTGAAGGAAACAAATTAGTAGATACTTTCGCAGATGGACATTTTAATTGATAGTATCAATAGGAAGATGGAGGACCAAATAATCCGAAAATTTGACAGTCGCATGGCTAATTCAATAGCTTCTACCATCCTGTAGTACTGAGAGATAATCCAGGTATTCTGCGACTAAGCCTGCAGTACTCCATTGGAATTACACACGCTATATCACGTTATAAATATTAAAGAACAGATTCAAACCACTGTAGAACCTTACCTATTGCTCTACATTCAACCTCTCTACAGAAGGCTATACCTACCGAGAACCGATCCCGCTGAATTCAGTGGATAACTTCGTTTTCAAGGAAGCAGGATAGTATATATTTTAGTGACGGTACCCTTAATTTCATGTTTCAATTATATGATCAAGTGTCAAATCGATCGAGATTGTTACCAACTTCATTGAGAGTGGAACGGGTAAGTCAATATCTCCATATAGCCTGCGAATCTGAAACTCAACCGAGATTTTGCAAGAGTAAATGCGCGTTGCTCTATTGGCAATACATACCATAATTCGCGGACATATAAATAAAATGGAACGTCGCCTCGTGTAGGAACGTTACCAATTCCTATATAGTGAACCGTTTTACCGAAGAACTTATCCTCCGAAAAACTAACTCGCTGTATCGGGAGTATAGCACCGTGATCAGAGGTAGGAACTAGTATACATCTTAGTGATGAGCACCCTCATTTCATGCATGAAATAGAGGATCGAGACTCAAACCGTTCGAGAATGTTGCCACCTTCTGTGTGAGACAAACAGCTAAGTCAATAGCTTCACCTATCCTGTGAGTCGGAGTGTCAAACCAGGTATTTCGGGAGTAACTCAGCTGTACAGTTTCGGCAATAGACACCTCTATTCGAGGTATGCATAATAATGTGAAGGGTCAAATCGTGGAAGAACGGTACGTACAGTTACAGAGTCAAACTCGTTAACGAAGGTCTTGACTTCAGAAAGCCTAACGCATTATATCGAGAGTATTACTTCGTGTTCATATGAAGAAATTTGTATGCATTTTAGTAATGGACACCTGAATTTGATGTATGAATTAGAATATCGATTGTTGAAGCATTCGAGATCCTTACCACCTTTTCTGATAATCGAACTGCTGAGTCAATAGCTACACCTATTGCTGTGATTCCGAGAGTCAAGCCTTGTATTCCATGAGTAAATCCGCTGTACCGAATTGACAATAGACACCTTAATTCACGGTGTGAATAACAGAGTAGTGCGTCCAACCGATTGAGAACGTAACCAATTGCAGGAACGACGTATTCTTCATTAAATACCTTACCCTCCGAGAACATATCACGCTGTATTATATGTGTAACTTCGGGTTCCGGGAAACAAATTAGTAGATATATCAACAGACCCACACATTAATTTTATGTATGAACCTCAAAATTGAGTGACATACAGTTAGAGATCGTTCCCACGTTCTTTGGGCTTTCGAGCGGCTATGTCAATAGGGTAACCTATCCTGTGAATGCGCTAGTCAAATCATGTATTCCGAATGTCAATCAGCTGTACAGTACTGGCAATCAACATCTTAATTCACGGTTTCAATGCTAATGTACAGAGAAAAACCGTTCTAGACCGTAACCTATTCTTATAGGTTCAAACTTTCTTCCGATGCCCTTACTACCTGAGAATATAACTGGCTGTATCGAGGGTCTACCGTCGTGTTCAGAGAAACAAATTATTACCCCTTTTAGCCACTGGCACCCTAATTTCATGTATGAATTAAAAGATCGATTGTCAAACCGTTCACAAAAGTTACCACCCTCTTTGGGAGTCGAACGTCTAAGTCTATGCATCGCCTCTCTTGTGATTCCGATAGTCAAATCGGGTAATCCGGAGTAAGACCGCTGATGTTTAGTGGCAACTGACACCTTAATTCACGGTATGCATATTAATGTAGAGTGTAAAACTGACGGATGACATTACCAATGCGCATAAGGTCATTCCTTCGACCGATAACCGTACATTCCGAGAAACTAACCCACTGTAGCGAGTGCTGTGGTTAATGTGAACGGACACAAATTTGTCGGAATTTTAGCGGACGAACACCATATGTTTGTGTATGGACATCAATATCGAGAGTCAAAGCGATTGAGAACGATACCACCGTCTGTGAGAGATGCATGGCTATGCCAATAGGTTCACCTATGCCGCGATTCCAACACGGAATCTCGGAAAACCTAGAGTAAGTCCGCTGAACAGTATTGGCAATAGACACTCTAACGCATGAATATTCAGTGTGAGAGTCAAACCGACAGGAAAAAATACCAGTTGGTATAAAGTCATGCTTTTTCACCTACAGCTTACATTCCGCGAACTTAAGCCGTCGTAGCGATTGTCATGCTCAGTGTCCACGGAAAAAATTAGTAGATATTACAGATGAAGCACACCCTATTTTTATATATGAATGAGAAGATCGAGAGGGGATGCGATCCAGAGCGTTACCACCTTCGTTGAGAATCGCACATGTAAGAAAATAGCTTCACCTATCCTGTGACTCCGAGATTCATACCAGGTATTCCGGAAGTAAATCTGTTGTACTGGATTGGCATGGAACACCTTTATTCACGTCTTTAATATAAAAGTGGAGCGACAAACCGTTTGAGAAAGTTACCAATTCATATAAATTCAACCGGTTAACCGAAGATATTACCTTCCGCGAACCTAACCCGCATGATCGAGAGGATAACTTCCTGTTCAAGAAAAGAAATTATTATTCACTGCAGCGACGGGCACCTTAGGTTCATGTATGAATTAGAAGATCGGGTGTCAAACAGTTCGAGAACAATACCACCCTCTTTGTGATTCGAACGGCTAAGTCAGCAGTTTCACCTAGACTATGATTCAGAGAGTAACATCAGGTAATGCGGAAGTAAATCCACTGAATTGCATTGGTATGAAACACCATGAATCACGGTATGAATATTAAATTGCGGCACCAAGACGTTTGTGAACGTTACTAATTGCTATAACGTCAAACGTTTTACGGAAGGCATTACCGTACGAAAAACTAACCCGTTGTATCGAGAGAATAACTTCGTGTTCAAAAAATGAAATTAGAATTCATTTCAGTGACGGGCGCCTTAACTTCATGTTTGAATTAGAAGGTCGAGAGTCAAACCTCTTGAGAACGTTGCCACCTTCTCTGAGAGACGAATGGCTAAGTCAACAGCCCCACCTGTCCCGTCAAATCGAGAATTGCACCAGGTATTTCTGGAGTAAATCCAATGAGCAATATTGGTAATTGGCACCTTAATTCACGGTTTGAATATTAACATAGAGCGGAAAACCGTTTGGGAACGTTACCAATTGATATAAAGTCAAACGCCATACCGAAGACAATACCTTCCACGAATATTACCGGCTTCATCGGGAGAATAAGTTCGTGTTCAGGGAAAGAAATTAGTATTGATTTCAGTGACGGGCACCTTAACTTTATTACGAATTCGACGGTTCTGTGCCAAACAGTTCGAGAATGTTTCCACCATCTTTGTGATTCGACCGGATAAGTCACCAGCTACACCCATCCTGTGATTGCGAGAGTCAAACCTCGTCTTCCTGGAGTAAATACGCTGAACTGTATTGGCAATAGTCACCTTTATTCACGGTTTGAATATTACAGTAGAGCGTGAAATTGTTTGAGAATGTTACCAATTCCTATGAAGTCAAACGTTTTGCGGAAGACCTGACCCACCGAAAAACTAACCCGCTGTATCGAAAGTATAATTTCCTGCTCTGAGAAAAAAATTAGTAGACATTTTACTGACGGGCACCGTAATTTCATGTATGTGTAAAAGATCGAGTGTCGAACCATGCGCGATCAAACCAACCATCTTTGAGATTCGAACGGCTGAATCGAAAGCTTTATCTATCCTACGAGTCCGAGAGTCTAACCAGGTATTTCGGGAGTAAATCAGCTAGCTGAACAGTATTGGTATTAGACACCTTAGTTCACAGTACGAATAATAAAGCAGAGAATGAAGCATTCGGCGAACATTGCTAATTTCTATAAAGTCATTCCTTCTACCGAATACCTACACCTCCGAGATCCTATCCCTCTCTAGCGAGCGTCTTGCTTATAGTGCTCTGAAACATATTAGTAGACATACTAGCAGAGAAGCACGACATATTCATGAATAAATATCGTAATCGAGAGATAAACCAATCGGGAACGCTGCTGCCTTGTTTGAAGCTCGCAAGGCTCAGTCAATAGCTTCACCTTTCCTGTGATTACGGGAGACAAACCAGGTACTCCGGGAGTCCATCCGCTGATCAGTATTGGCAGTAGACACCATATTTCAGGGTTTGAACATTAAAATTGAGCGTCAAACAGTTTGCGAACGTTACCAATTCTTACAAAGTCAAAAGATTTACCGATAACCTTACCTTCCGCAAAACTATCCTGCTGTATCGACAGTATAAGAGCGTGATCAGAGGTGCGAAATAGTATGCATTTTAGTGACCATCACATTAATTTCATTGATGAATTAGAAAATCGAGAGTCAAACGGTTCGAGATCGTTGGCACCATGTTTGAGAAACGAACGGCTAAGTCAATTGCTTCACATATCATGCGATACTGAGTGTCGAACATCTACTTCGGGAGTAAGTGCGAGTACCAGTATTGGCAATAGACAGCTTAATTCACAGTCTGATTATTAATGTTGACCGTGAAACCGTTGTAGACCATTATCTATTGGTATAGAGTCAAATACTTTATCGATAGCCTTACTTCGGATGAAGCTAACCTACCGTTTCGAGTGTATAACATCGTGTTCAGAGAACAAAATTAGCATTCATTCTAGTGGCGGGCACCATAACATCATTTATGAGTTAGAAGATCGAGAGTCAAACCGTTCGCGATCTTTGAGAATCGTATGGCTACGTCAATAGCTCCACGATTCCCATGATTCCGGACGCCAAATTAGGTATTCACGAAGTAAATCTGCTGTACAGTATTGCAATTAGACATCTTAATTCATGGCATGAATATTAAAGTATAGAGTCAAGCCGCAGGGAACATTTCGAATTGCTATAAAGTAATTCCTTTATCCAATACCTGACTTCCCTGGAGCATAACCCGACGTAGAGAGTGTCTTGCTTAGTGCTCACGGAAACAAATTAGTAGACATTTTAGAAGACGGACACTTTAATTTCATGTATCAGTAGGTAGATCGAGAGACAAACCATCCGAGAACGTTATCACCTACGTGGAGAGTCGAAAGGCTAAGACTACAGCTTCACCTATCCTGTGATACCGAGAGTCAAACCAGGTATTCCAGGAGTAATTTTGCTGTTCAGTGTTGGCAGTAGACACCTTAGTGCACGGTATAAATATTAAAGTACAGTATCAAACCGTTGTATTACGTTACCTATTCGTATAAGGTCCAGCATTTTACGGAAGGCACTACCATCGGAGAACCTATCCCGCTGTATCGATAGTATAACTTCGTGAACAGAGAACCAAATTATTATGCAATTCATTTTCGGGCACCTTAATATAACGAATTTATTAGAAGATCGGGGATAGAACCGTTCTTGAACGTTACCACCATCTTTGTGGGGCGAACGGCCAAGTAAATAGCATCACCTAACTTGTGATTCCGTTGGCCGAACCAGCAATTCTGGGTGATAACGCCCTGAACAGCATTTGCAAAGGGCACCTTAATTCACAGTAGAAATAAGAATGTATGGAGTCAAAGCGTTGATGAACAATAAAAATTCGTATAAAGTCGTCACTTTTACCAAACACCTTATCTTCCGAGAAGCTATCCCGCTGTAGCGTGTGTCTTGTTGAATGTTCACGGAAACAGATTAGTAGACATGCTAGCAGAAGGTCACCATATTTTCATGTATATATATCAAAACCGACGATCAAACCGTTAGAGAATGGAACCACCTCGTTTGTGAGTCCAAACGCTAAGACAACAGCTTCATCTATCCTGCGATTCCGAGAGTAAAACCAGATATTCCAAGAGTAAATACGCTGTACAGTATTGGCAATGGACGCCCCAATTCACGCTTTGAATATTAAAAGCAGGCCGTCAAGCCGATGTAGAGCATTACCTACCTGTGTAGGGTTAGGCTTCTTACGGAATGCCTTACCCTCCGAAAAACTACCTCGTTGTATTGTGAGCATAGCACCATGTTCAGTGGTATGAACTAGTATATATTTACTGACGAGCACCATAATTTCATGCATGCATTAGAAGATCGAGGGTCAAGCCGTGCTGCAACGTTACCACCTTCTCTGCGGACGGGCGGCTAAAGTCAATAGTTTCACCTATCCCGTGATTCCGAGAGTGAACCCGGGAAAACCAAGAGTAAGTCCGCTGAAGAGTGTTGGCAATGGACATTAAATTCACGGTTTGAATATTAAAGCAGATCGTCGAAGCGTTTTAGGGTTTTGGAAATTGGTATAAAGTCAGACAGTTTACCGATGGCCTTTCCGTCGGAGAATCAATCCAGCCGATTCTAGGGTATAACTTCGTGTTCAGAGAAGCAAATTATTATACATTCTTGTGACGAGCACCTTCGTTTCATGTTTGAATGAGAAGATCGAGGGTCAAGCCGGTTAAGATGGATACCACCTCCTTTGGGAGTCGAACGCCTATATCAATAGCTTCACATATCCCGCGGTACAGTGAGACCAAACCGTTATTCGGCGACTAAACCCGCAGTACTCTACTGGAACTACGAACGCTATATCACATTATAAATAATTAAGAACAGATTCAAACCGACGTAAATCATTACCTATTGCAATACAGTCAAGCTTTTTACCGAAGTTATTACCGAAGTATTTTATCCCGCTGTATCGAGAGTATTACTTCGTGTGCAAGGAAGCAAATAGGTATATATTTCAGTGGGGGCACCCCTAATTTCATTTGGTAATTCGAAGATCGAGTGTCAAACCGGACGAGAACGTTACCAACTTCCTTGCGAGCAGATCGGCCGTGTCAATAGCTTTACCTTATCTTGTAATTCGGAGAGTCAAACCTAGTATACCAAGCGTAAATCCGCTGTACATTACTGGCACGAGACACGTCAGTCACGGTAAGAATAGTAAAGTAGAAGGTCAATTCGTCGGAGAACATTAAGAAATGGTATATGGTCATTATTATTACCGAATATATTACCTTCCTAGAATCTAACCCGCTGTAACGAGCGTCATGCCTGCTGCTCACACAAACGAATTAGTAGACATCATAACAGAGGTACATCTCATTTTCCTGCATGAATTAGAAGATCGAGTGTCCAACCGTTCGAGAACGTTCCCACCATTTATGCGATATGAACGGCTAAGTCAATAGCTTCATCTATCCTGTGATTTCTAGAGCCGAACGAGGTATTCCTGGAGTAAATCCTTGGAATAGTAATGGCAATATACACCTTAATTCAGGACATGGGTATTAAAGTACGGAGTCAAATCGTCGGAGAACATTACCAATTGCTATAAAGTCTTTCTTTTTACCGATTACGATACCTTCCGAGAACCTAACCCGCTATACGGAGCGTCTTGCCCAGTGTTCAATGAAACAAATTAGTGCACATTTTAGTGGCGGGCACCTCAATTTCATGTACGAAATCGAATTCGAAGGGAAAAATTTCCTGGAACGTTGCCGCCATCTTTGGGTGACACACATCGCAGTCACTAGCTGCTTCAGCTATTCCGTGATACCTAGAGTCAAACCAGGTAATCCGCGAGTAAATCCGCATAACAGCATTGGTAATAAACACCTTAATTCTCGGTTTGAATACTAAAATGCAGCGTCAAACCGTTTGATATCAATACCAATTCGTATAAAGTCATTCCATTCTTGAATATCTTACCTTCTGAGAACCAAGCCTGCTCTAGCGAGTGTCCGTCTTAGTGTTAACGGTAACAAATTAGGAGCCATTTTCGCTGACGGAGACCATATGCTTGTGTATAAGCATCGACATCGAGAGTCAATGCGTCCGAGAACGTTACATCCTTCTTTGAGAGTCGCACATCTATGTCAATAGCTGCACCTATCCTGTTACTCCGAAAAGTGAATCAGGTGCTCAGGATTATACCGCGAATTGATGTGTCTAGAGCCAATACCGTTCTGCGAACATACTCCAGGAGTAGCTGTCTTTGACACTCTGGATCACACGACAGATGGAGCTTGTGACCTAGTTGTGCGTCTCTCAGAGTAGGTGGTATCGTTCTGGAACGATTTCACCCCGTAGCTTCTATTTCATGCATGAAATTAAGATGCCCACCACTGAAATGTATACTAACGTCTTTCTCTGAGTACGAAGTCAAGCTCTCGATGCAGCTGGTTAGGCTTCTCGGAGTGTAATCCTGTCGGTAAAAAGTTTGCCTTTATACAAACTGTTTACATTGCACATGTTGTGACCATGTCCTTTAACATTTATGACGTGAATTGAGGTGTCTATTGCCAATACGTTTCAGCGGATTTACTCCTGGAATGGCAGGCTTGACTATCGGAATCAGAAGTATAGGTGATGCTATTGACTCAGCCGTTCGACCCTCGAAAAAGCTGGTAACGTTCTCGAACTGCTTGAACCTCGATCTTCTAATTCATACATGAAATTAAGTTGCGCGGCACTAGGATGTCTAGTAACCAGGCCCACTGAACACCACGTTATACAATCGATACCACGGGTTAGCTCCTCAGAGGGTAAAGACTTCAGTACGTCGTTTGACTCTATGCCCGTATGCATTGTTCTACAACGCTTTGACACTGTACATTAATATTCGAACAGTAAATTGAGGTTGCTGATACCAATGCTGGTCAGCGGATTTACTCCCGGAATACCTGGTCTTTCTCACGGAATCAGAGAATAGGAGAGGCTATTGACTCAGCCGTTCGAGTCTCAGAGGAGGTGGTAACGATATCGAACGGTTTGACACTCTATTTTGATATTCTCACCGTGAATTGATGTATCCATTGCCAATACTATCCAGAGGATTGACTCCCGGAATACATGATTTGACTATCGGAATCTCAGGATAGGTGATGCTTTTGACATAGACGTTCGAATCCCATAGAAGGTGGTAACTCTCTCGAATGATATAAAACTCGACCTTCGATTTCATTCAAGGTATTAAGGTGCACATCACTAAAATTAATAATTATTTGTTTTTCCGGACATGAAGTTATACTCTGGATAAAGCGAGTTTGATCCCCGGAAGGTAAGGCCTTCCGTAAATGTTTGACACTGTACCAATAGGTATCGTTCCACAAAGTTGACTCCGTACTCTAAAATTTATACCGTGAATTAGTGTGTCTACATCTAATACTGTACCGCGGCCATACTGCCGCTGTACCTACTTTGAATCTCCGAATCACAGGACAGGTGAAGCTATTGACATGCCTGTTCGACTCTCAAAGAAGGTGGTACCGTGCTCGAACGGTTTGACACCCCACATTCTACATCATACACGAAATTAAGGTGCGCGACAATAGGATGTATACTAATTTGTTTCTCTGACCGCGCAGTTATACTCTCGAATCAGCGGGTAAGGTTCGCGGAAACTAAGCCTCCGGGTATAGAGTTTGACTCTCTACCAGTAGATAACCGTCTACAACGGTTTGACTCAGCACATTGCCATAACCATTGCCAATACCGTCGACGGAATTACTCCCTGAATGCCTGGTTTGCATCGCGGAATCAGGGTATAGGTGAAGCTATTGACTTAGCCGCTCGATTATCAAAGAAGGTGCTAACGCTCTCGAACGGTGCGACCCTCGATCTTCTGATTCATGGCTGAAATAAATTTGGGCGTCACTAAAATTTATACTGTTTTGCATCTCTGACCACGAAGTTTTACACATGATTCAGAGGGATAGCTTCTCGGAAGGTAATGCTTTCGGTAACATTTTGGCTGTATAGAAATAGGTAACGTTTCGAAATGGATTGACGCCCTATTTTAATAACAAATCCGTGAATTAAGAAGTAAAATGCCATTACTGTTCAGCGGTTTAAATCCTGCAATACCTGGATTAGCTCTAGGAGTCACAGGATGGGTGAAGCTATTCACTTCGCCGTTTGATTCTCAAGGACGTTTGTAGCGTTCCCGAACGGGTTGACTATCGATTTTTCTATACATAGATGAATATAGGGCTACCGTATGCTAAAATGTCTATCATGCTAATGTATCCTAATGTATGCTAATATCAACTAATTTGTATACTTGGACATTAAGCAACACACTCGGTGGAGCGTGATACGTCCTCAGAAGGTTAGGTAATTGGTAAAAGGTTCACTTTATAGAAATTGCATATGTTCTCCAACGGTTAAATCCTGTATTCGAATTTCCATACCACGAGATAAGGTGCTTATTGCCAATAGAGTTCATATGATAGACTCCCGGCATACCTGGTTCGGATATTGTAATAACAGGGTAGGAGAAGCTATTCACTTAGCCGTTCGTCTCGCTAAAATGTTGGTAACGTTCACGAGCCGTTTGACGCTCGAGCTTCTAAGCTATACATGAAGATAAGGTGCCCGTCACTGAAATGTCTACAAAGCTGCTTCTCTGAACACGAAGTTATGCACTCGATGCAACGGGTCATTTTCCCGGAATGATATGCCAACGGTAAATAGTTGGACTCAATAGCAATAGGTATCGTTCTATAACAGTTTCACTCTGTACATTAATATCCGAGCCGTAAATTAAGGTATATATTGCTAATACAGTTCCGCGTATTTACTCCCGGAATACCAGACTCTTGGAATAACAGTGTATGTGAAGCTATTGACTTCGCCTCTGGAATCTCAAAGAAGGCAGTAACGTTCTCGAACAGATTGACCCTCGATCTTCTAAACCATACTAGAAATGAATGTGCCCGGAAATAAAATGTCTATGAATTTTCGTCTATGAACACGACGTTTTGCTCTCGAAACAACGGGTTATCTTCACGGAAGCGATGGCAATCGGGTAACGTTTGACTATATAACAATACGTAACGTTCTACGTCGGTTTGACTCTGTACCTTAATATCTATAGCCAAAGATAATGTCAGTGATGAACGGCAGATTTACTCTAGGAAAACTTGGCTTGGCTCTAGGTGTCACAGATTGGGTGAAGCTATTGACTTCGTCGTTCGGCTCCCAGAGAATGTGGGATAGTTCTCGATCGGTTTGACTCTCGATTATTCTATTCACAGATGGAAATAAGGTTACCGTCTGGTAAAATATCTACTAATTTGATTCCGTGATCGCTAGGCATGACACTCGCTACAGTGGATTAGGTTCTTGGGCGGTGTGGTATCCGGTAAGGATTATGACGCTATACCAATTGGTAACGTTCTCAAACGATTTCACGCTCTACTTTGAAATACAATATGTGAACTAAGGTGTCCATTGTCAATATTCTTCAGAATATGTCCTCACTGAATACCTGGTTTGACTCTCGCAAGCACAGGATCGCTGAAACTACTGACTTAATATTTCGAATCTCACATAACGTGGTAACGTTCTCGAGCGGTTCGACACTCGATCTTCTGACTCATACATGAAGATGAAATTCCCCTCACTGAAGTGAATACTAATTTCTTTCTCGGAACACGAAGTTATACTCTCGAAACGGCAGGTTAGTTTCATCGAACATAAGGATATCGGTAAAGTGTTCGGCTCTATACCAATATGTAACTTTCTTCAACGGTTTGACGGTCAGCTGTAATATTCAGACAGTGAGTGATGGTTTGTATTGCCCATACTGTTCATGGCACTTACTCCCGGAGTACCTGGTTTGACTCTCTGAATCGCAGGATAGGTGAGGCAACTGACTTACCCACTCGACTCTCAGAGAAGGTGGTAACGTTGTCGATCGGATTGGCACTCGATCTTCTGACACATACATGAACATAAGATGCCAGGAACTGACAGGAATACGAACGTCCTTCTCTGAACACGAAGTTATACCCTCGATATAGCGGGTTAGGTACTCGTAACGTAAGCTATTCATTTATAAGAATCACTTCATACATATTGGTAACATTCTCCAGCGGATTGAGGCTCTACTTTAATATTCCAACCGTGAATTATGGTGTCCATTGCCAAAACAGTTCAACGGATATACTACCGGCATACCTGGTTTGACTCTCGGTATCACAGGATAGGTGAAGCTATTGACTTAGCCGTCCGACTCTCAATGAAGGTGGGATCAATCTCGAACGGTTTGACTCTCGATCTTCCTATTGATACATGAAATTAAAGTGTCCGCCTCATATAATGCCTACTAATTAGTTCCCGTAAACACTGAGGAAGGCACTCGCTACAGCGGGTTATTTTCACGGAATGTAAGGTATTCGTATTAAATTTTGAATATATACGAATTGGTAGCGTTCAACAACGGCCCGACGCTCTGCCTTAATATTCACACCGTGAGTTAAGTTGCCCATTGCCAATCCTGTACAGCGTATTGATTCCAGGAATACCAGGTTGGACTCTCGGAATCACAGATTAGGTGAAACTATTGACTTAGCCGTTCGTATCTGAAAAAAGATGGTATCGTTCTCGAATATTTGACCCCCGAACTTCTAATATATACATGTAGTTAGAGTGCCCATCACTAACCTGTATACTAATTTGCTTCTTTGAGCAAAACGCAATTCCCTTGATACAGCGTGTTAGTTACGCGGAAGGTAAGGCCATCGGTAAAAAGTTTTACTCTATAGCAATACGTAACGATCTACAAGGGTTTCAATACGCACTTTAATATTTATACTACGAAATAGAGTCTCTAATGCCAATACTGTGTGGGGGATATAGTCGCGAAATACCTGGTTTAACTCCCGGCATGACAGGATATGTGAAGCTACTGATATAGCTGGTCGACTGTTGAGAAGGCTGGTAAAGTTCTCCAACGGTTTGACTCTCGATTTTGATATTCATACATGAGAAAGTGTGGTACATCTGCTAAAATCCCGACCAATATGTATCCGTGAACATCAAGCATGACACTCACAACAGCGGCTTAGATTGCTTGGAAGATAAGGCCCTCGGTAAGAAGTTTGACCCTATAAGAATGGGTAAAGTTCTGCAACCGTTTGATGCCCTACTTTTATATTCAAACAGTGAATTAAGCTGTCTATTGCAAATATTGTTCAACAAAATTACACCAAGAATTCCTGTCTCGTGTCTCAGAACCACAGGATATGTGAAGTTATTGACTTAGCCGTTCGACTCTCAACTAATGTGGTAACGATCCCCAAATCTTCGACACTCGACTTCCCATTTCATACATATAATTGAGATGCACGTCACTAAAATGTATACTAATGTGTTTCACTGAATACGAAGTTATACAGACGATACAGCTGGTTTTGTGTTCGGTAGGTAAGGTCATCGGTAAGACGTTTGACTTCATACCAATTGGTAACGGCCTCAAACGGATGGACGCTCTACATTAATTTTCAAACCGTGAATTATGGAGTCGATATCCAATACAGTTCAGTGAATTTACACCACGAATACATGTTTTGTCACTCGCAATCCTACGATGGGTGGAGGTAGTGGCTTAGACCTTCGACTCTTAATGAAGTTGGAGAAGTTATCGACAGGACTGACTCGTCAGGACCGGTATTCCAGGAGTAAATCTATTGATAGTATTGGCAATAGACACATTAACTTCATGTATCAATAGGAAGATCGATGGTCACACCGGACGAGAGAGGTACCGGCTTCTTCAAGAGTCGCACAGCTAAGTATATAGCTCCGCCTATACTGTGATTGTGAGGGGTCAGGCCACATATTCTAGGCGTAAATGCCCTCAATATTATTGGCAATAGTCATCGTAATTCATGACATGAATATTAAGGTTGAGAGTCAAACCGTCGGAGAACATTACCAATTGGTATAAAGCCTTTCCTCTTATCCTATACGTTACATTCCGAGAACGCAAGCCGCCGTAGCGATTGTCTTGCTTCGGGTTCACAGGAACGTATTAGTATATAATATAGCAGACGGACACCTTAAGTNTTCTTTTTCCCCAACCTAATATTAGCGACGGGCATCTTAGTTTCATGTACGAATAAGAGTATCGAGAGTCAAGCCTTTTGAGAACGTCACGCATTCTTTATGAGTATGTCAGCTAAATCAATAGCTTCACAGATTTTGTTATTCCGAGAGTGAAATCCGGAGAGCCGCTAAGTCAATTGCGTTACCTATCCTGTGATACCGAGAGTCAAACTAAGCATTCCGGGAATAAATCTGCTTTACAGTATTGGCAATAGACACCTTAATTCCTGGATTGGGTATTACGGTAGAGCGTCAATCCGATAGATAACGTTGCCTATTTGTATAAAGTCAAACGATTTACGGAAGACCTTACCCTCCGAAAGCCTAACGCGCTGTATCAAGAGTACAACATAGTGTTCAGTGGATCAGGTTAATATAAATTTTAGTGCCGGGCACCTGAACGTCATGTATGAATTAGAAGATAGGGGGTCAAACCGTTCGAGATCGCTACCACCTTCTTTGAGAGGCGAAAGGCCAAGTCAGTAGCTTCAGCAATCCTGCGATTGCGAGAGTCAAACCAAGTATTCAGGGTGTACATACGCTGAAGAATATTGGCAATAGATACCTTATGTCACGGTATAACTATTTTTGTACTGAGTCAAACCGCCGGAGAACGTTATCAATTATAACGAAGTAATTATTTTTCGCCATTACCTTACCTTCCGAGAACCTATCCCGCTGTAGCGAGTGTTTAGCTTAGTGCTCACAGAAACAAATGAGTAGATATGTCAACAGACACACACGCCAGTTTCACGTATGGGTAGCATAATCCAGAGTGAAACTGTTCGCGAACGTTAGCATCTTTTTTGAGAATCGTACTCATAAGTCAATATCTTCACCTTTCCTGTTATTCCGAGAGACAAACTGTGTATTCCGGGAGAAAATCCGATGAACAGTATTGCCAAGAGACACCTTAATTCTCTGTATGAGTATTAAAGTAGGGAGACAAAGCGTAGGAGAACTATACCAATTTGTGTGACGACAAGTTTCTTACAGTAAACCTTACTTTCCGCGCACCTATCCCGCTGTTTCGAAGGCATAATCGCGGGTTCAGAAAAAACAATTAGTATATATTTTAGTGACGAGATCCTTATCTTCATGTATGAATGGGAAGATCGAAGGTCAATCCTATCGAGTACGTAATCACCATCCTTGAGAGTCGAATGTCTAAGTCAATAGCCTCACTTACCCTGTGACGCCGCATACAAAACCTGATATTCCGGGAGTAGTGCCTATCAACGGTGTTGGCCTTATACACCCTACTTCACGGTACAAATATCAAAGGACAGATCCAAACCGTTGTAGAACATTACTTTTTGCTATAGAGTTACTTTTCACAGAAGGCCGTACCTTCGTGAAGTTTACCCACTTTATTAAGAGTATAACTTCGTGTTCGGAGAAGAGAATGAGTAGACATTTTAGTCACAGACCCCTAAATCTTATGTATGAACTATAGGGCTCGAACCGTTCCAGAACGATGCCACGTTCTTTGAGGATCGAACGGCTACGTCAATAGCTCCACCTATCCTGTGATTCTAAAAATCAAACTGGGTATTCCGGGAGTTGGTCCGCAGTACAGTATTGGCCTTATACACCAAATTGCACGGTAGAAATATTAAAGTACAGATTCAAAACGTCGTAGATCGATACGTATTTGTATAGTGTGAAACACTTCACACAAATCCTTGCCTTGGAGCATCTATCCCGCTGTTTCCAGAGTAGATTTTCGTGCTCGGAGATGCAAATTCGAATGCATATTAGTGCCGCACCCCTTAATGTCATGTATCAGCTATATGGATTGAGTGTCAAACAGTTCGAGAGCGTTACCACCATCTTTGAGGATCGAACGTCATAGTCAATAGCTTCACCTATCCTGTATTTCGGAGAGTAAGACCAGGTATTCCTGGAGTAAGTCCACTGAAGAGTTTTGGCAATTCCCACCATTATTCACGGTTTGCATATTAAAGTAGCGCGTCAAACCGATTGAGATCGTTTCCAATTGTATTAAAGTCAAATGGTTTATCGTGTGCAGAGAAAACAATTGGTAGTCATTTCTGTCACGGGCATCGTAATTTCATGTATGAGATTCTAGATCGAGGGTCAAACTGCTCGAGAACGTTGCCACCTTATGTGAGGGACGAACGGCAATGTCAATAGCTTCCCGTATCCTGCGATTCCGAAAGACAAACCAGATATTCCGAGAGTAAATTCGGTGTACAGAATTGGCAATAGACACGGTTTTAATATTAAAACAGGCCGTCAAGCCGTTGTATAACAATACCTATACGTTCAGGGTCAAATTCCTTACGGAATGCCTTACTCTACGGAAACCTAACCCGCAGTATCAAGAGTATAAAGCCGTGTTCAGCGGTACGAACTAGTATACATTTTAGTGACGAACACCTTAATTTCTTGCATGAATAAGAAGATCGAGCTTCAAACCATTCCAAAACGTTACCACCTTCTGTGACACAATGGCCTAAGTCAATAGTTGCACCAATCGTGTGATTGCGAGTGTCAAACTAGGTATTCCGATAGTAAATCCATTGAACAGTTTTGGGAATAGACACCTTAATTGCATACTGAAGAGGGACGCATAGCCGTGTGAGATCGTTACCACCCTGATTGATTGTCGAACGGATAAATCAATAGCTCCACCTATCCTGGGTTACCGACAAACAAACCATATTTTCCGAGAGTAAATTGGCAGAAGGGTATTGGCATTTGATGCCTTAGTTCACAGTGTAAATATTAAAGCAGAGCGTCAAACCGTTGGTGAACGTTATCAATTGTTATAAAGTCAAACGTCTTTACGAAGGCCGTATCCTCCGCAAACGTCACAAGCATCATCGAGAATGTAACATCGTGTTCAGAGGATCAAATTGGAAAACATTATAGTGACGGGGACAATAACTTCATTATGAATAAGAAGATCAAGGGAAAAACCGTTTGTGAAAGTTGCCACGTTCTTTGAGAGTCGAACAGCTAAGTCAGTAGCTTCACCTATGCTATGAATCGGGGCGGCAAACCAGGTATTCCGGAAGCAAATACGCTCAACAGTATGGGCAACAGACACCTTAATTCACGGCCTGAATGATGAAGCAGGCCGTCAAGCCGTTGTAGAACAATGCCCATAGGTGTAGGGTCAAACACTTTACCTACGGCCTTAACCTTCGGTGCAGGCAACCAGCCGTTTCGTGAGTATTACTTCGTGTTCAGAGAAAGAAATTAGTATTCATTTCAGTTACTGGCACTTTAACTTAATGTATCAATTAGAAGTTTGAGGGCCAAACCGCTCGCGAACGATGCCACCCTCTTTGAGAGTTGAACGGAAAAGTTAATAGCTCCACCTATCCAGTGATTCCGAAAGTGAAAGCAGGCAATACGAGAATAAATCTGCCGAAGAGTATTGGCAATTGACACCTTAATTCACGGTTTGAATATTAAGACAGGTCGTCATTCCGTTGTAGAACATTACCTACTCGTGTAGGGTCAAACTCATCACAGAATGCTTACACTCTGAAAAATTAACCGGCTGTATCGAGAGTATAACGCAACGTTCAGAGATACAATTTAGTATTCATATCAGTGACGGGATCCTTAACTTCATGAATGAGTTAGAAGCACGAGGGTCAACCCTTTCGAGAACGTTACCTCCTTCAGTGAGAGACGAACGACTATGTCAATAACTTCCCCGATCCTGAGAGTCCGAGAGTCAAACCAGGTATTCAGGGAGTAAATCCGCTTAACAGCATTGGTAATAATCACCTTTATTCACGGTTTGAATACTAGAATACAGAGACAAACCGTTTGATAACAATACCAATTCGTATAAAGTCATTCCATTTTTGAATACCTTACCTCCTGAGAACCAAGCCTGCTGTAGCGATTGTCCGGCATAGTGTTAACGGAAACAAATTAGGAGCCATTTTCGCAGACCGAGACCACATGTTTGTGTATAAATATCAACATCGAGAGTCAATGCGTACGAGAACGTTACCTCCTTCTATGAGAGTCGCACATCTAAGTCAATAGCTGCACATACCCTGTGACTCCCAAAAGTAAATCAGGTACTCAACAATATCTCGCCAATTAATATGTCTAGGGCCAATATCGTTCTGCGGACATACTCCAGGAATTGCTGTGTTTGACCCACAGAATCTCACGAGAGATGGAGCTTGTGACTTAGATGTGCGTCTCACAGAGGCGGTGGTATCGCTCTACAACGATTTCACACCGTACATTCCAATTCATACATGAAACTATGATGCCCATCACTAAAATGTATGCTAACGTCTTTCTCTCAGTACGAAGTCAAAATCTCGATGCAGCTGGCTAGGCATTTCGGAGCGTAAGGCTGTCGGTAAAAAGTATGTCTTCATACAAACAGTTTGCGTTTTACATGGTGTGACTCTGTCCGTTAACATTTATAACGTGAATTACGGTGCCTCTTGCCAGTACTGTTCAGCGGATTTACTCCAGATATGCCAGGTATGACTATCTGAATCACAAATATAGGTGATGGCGTTGCCTCAGCCGTTCGACTCTCGAAGAAGCTGGTAACGATCTCGATAAGTTCGACACTAGATCTTCCTATTTATTCACGAAATTAAGCTATCCGCCTGCTATAATGTCTACTAATTCGTTCCTGTGAACCCGATGCAAGACAATCGCTACGACGGATTTCTTTCTCGGTATGTAAGGTATAGATTAAGACGAATGACATTATACCAATTGGTAATGATCTCCGACGGTTTGACTATCAACTTTTATATTCGCGCCGTGAATTACGGTGTCTATTGACAATAATGCTTAGCGCGTTAAGTCCAGGAATGCCAGGTTGGATCTCGGAATATTAACTATATGTCAAGCTATTGATTTAGCCGTTCGAATCTCAAAGAAGGTGGTATCACCTTCATTTTTCACTGAAATGAATACTAATTTCGTTCTCTGAAGTCAAGGTTATACTCTCGAAACGACAGGTTAGCTTCTCGGGAGGCAAGGTTTTCGGTAAAACAATTGTACCTATTGCAAATGAGTAGCGTTCTACATCGGGATGACGGTCTGCTTTAATATTCGTACCATGAATTGAGGTGTCTATTGCGAATACCTTTCAGCGGATTTACTCCCGCAGTACCTGTTTGACTTTCGGAATCGCATTATACGTGAAGCTATTGACTTATCCGCTCGTGTTTCACAGAAGGTTGCGACGTTCTCGAACGGTTTGACACTCGGTCTTCTAATACATACATGAGATTAAGTCCCCCGTCACTAAAACGTACACTAATTTGTTTCACTGAACCCCAAGAATTACCGACGATACAGCGGGATATCGTCTCGGGTGGTACGGTATCCGGTAAGGAGTGTGACGTTATTCGAATTGGTATCGTTCTCCTGTGGTCTGACTGTGTACATTAATATTCAAACCGTATGTTAAGGTGTCTACTACCAATAGTGTTCAGTGTATTAGTCCCGGAATACCTGCTATGCCACTCGGAATCGTAGGATAGGTGATGCTATTGTCTTAGCGGTTCGAGTTTCAAAGAAGGTGGTATCATTCTTGAACACTTTGAATGCCGATGTTAATATTTACTCACAAACATATGGTGTTCGCCCGCTAAAATGCCTAGTAATTTGTTTCCGTTTACACTAATCAACACATTCTCTGCAGCCTCATAGCTTCTCGGTAGCTATGGTAATTGGTAGAACGTTTGATTTTATAAGAACTGGTAAGTTAATCAAACGGTTTCATGCTCCGCTTTAATATTGAAACCGTGAATATAGGTGTCTACTGCTAATACTGTTCAGCGCATTTACTCCTGATGTACCTGGAGATACTCTCGGAATCACAGAATAGGTGATGCTATTGACTTAGTCGTTCGACTCCAATAGAATGTGGTAATGACCTCGAACTGTTGAACCCTCGAGCTTCCAATTCATATATGAAAATAAGATGTGCATCTAAAATAATGTCAACTAATTGGTTTCCGTTAGCAGCAAGCATGACACTCGTTACAGGAGGATAGGTTCTAGGAAGGTACGGTATTCGATCAAAAGAATGACTTTATACGAATAGGTAACGCTCCGCTGCGGTCTGACGCTACATGATAGTAATCAAACAGTGAATCAAGGTTTCAATTGCCAATACTGTGCTGTGGATTCACTACCAGAGTAACTGATTTGGCTATCGGAATCACAGGATAGGTGGAGCGATAGTCTTAGCCCTTCGTCTCTCAGACAACGTGGCAACGTTCTCGAGCTGTTTAAAGCCTTGATCTACTGACGCATACATGAAGTTCAGGTGCCATTCACTGAAATGCAGATCAATTTCTTTCTGTGAAAGTTGTACGCGATGTTGTGCTCTCGAAACGACCAGTTTGCTTCCCCGAAGGTAAGGCCGTCGGTAAAGTGTTTGACTTAATATCAATTCG
>NIJG01002523.1:1668-16874 GCA_002201625.1 Euglossa dilemma
ATAGCTTCACCTATACTGTGATTCCGAATGTGAAACCAGACATTCCGGGAGCATTTTCATTGGTTGGTATTAGCCGTAGAGAGCTTAATTCACGGTGTAAATGACATCGTGCAGAGTCAATCCGCTGTACAACCATACCTATTGGTATAGACTTATTACCGTATGTCTTACCATCCGAGAACGTAACTGGATATATCGCAGGTATAACGTCAAGTTCGGAGAGACAAATAAATTATTCCATTTAGCCACTGGCACCCTAATTTCATGTACAATTTAAATGATCGGTGGTCACGCCGTGAGAGTGATGGCACCATATTCGAGAGTTGAACGACTAAGTAAATAGATTAACCTATCCTGTGATTCCGAGGGATAACCCATATATGCCATGATTGAACCCGCAGTACGGTATTCGAATTACACACCTGTTATCACGATTATAAATATTAAATATCTGAGTCAAATCATTGTACGACGTTACCTGTTGCTATACAGTAGACCTTTTACCGAAGGCCATACGTTCCGAGACCATAACCCGCTGTATCGAGTGTATAACTTCGTGTTCAGAGACGCAAATTTACCACCATCTTTGTCTGGGGCACATTAATTTCATGAATCAATTAGAAGATCAAGGGTCAAACCGTTCGGCAGCGTTACTAGCAAACCAGGCATTACGTGTGAAAATCCGCCGAATTATAAAGACAATTGACACGATAATTGACGGCTTGGACATTAAGGTACAAAGACCAACTGAAGGAGATTATGACGAATTGGTATAGAGCACTCATTTTTCCGAATGCCTTACCGTCCGAGAATCTATCCCGCCATATCGAGAGTATACCTACGTGTTTAGGGACACACATTAGAAACATTTTAGTGTCGTGCACCTTAACTTCGGCTTTGAATTAGAAGATTGAGGGTCTAACCGCTCGAGAAAGTTGCCACCTTCTGCGAGAGATGATTGACTAAGTCAATAGCTTCACCCGTCCTGCGGTTCCGTGAGTCAAGCCAGGCACTCC
Organism: Euglossa dilemma; assembly: GCA_002201625.1. Classification (NCBI taxonomy): domain Eukaryota; kingdom Metazoa; phylum Arthropoda; class Insecta; order Hymenoptera; family Apidae; genus Euglossa; species Euglossa dilemma. The sequence goes on from NIJG01002523.1 coordinate 2,685, forward strand.
TGGAGTAAATCCGATGACCTGTATTGACAGTAGACTCCTTAATTCACGGTTTGAATAGTAAAGTAGAGCGTCAAACTGTTTGAGAGTATTACCAATTAGTACAAACCCAAACACTTTACCGAAGATATAACACACACCAACTAGAGTGTATCTTCGTGTTTAGAGAATCCTATTAGTACACTCTATAGCGATTGCATCCTACTAGAACGTGAGGCCGCCTGAGAATCTTACCAATTGGTCAAACCATTTACCGAAGAACGTACCCTGCCAGAAACTAAACCCGCTGCATCGAGAGTATAATTTCGTGCTCTGAGGTTAAAATTAGGATACATTTTAATGCGGGGTAACTCAATTTCATGTATGAATATGAAGATCGAGTGACAAACCATTCGTAAACCCGATCACCATATTTGAAATTCGCATACCTAAGTAAATAACTGCAGCTATCCTATGATTGCGATAGCCAAATCAGCTATTCAGGAAGAAATCTGCTGAGCAGCATTGGCAATAGGTACCTTGTTTCCCGGTTTGAATATTAGACTAGAGAGTCAATCCAATGGAGAGCACAACCAATTGCTATATAGTTATACTTTTGCCGAATACCTTACCTTCCCAGAACCTAACCCGCAGTAGCGAGAAACATGCTTAGTGCTCACGGAAACAAATTAGTAGACATTTTAGCAGACTGACAGCAGTTTTCATATATAAGCAGCAAAATCGAGATATTAACCGTTCGAGAACGATCCCACCTACTTTGAAAGTCGCACATCTAAGTCAATAGGTTCATTTATCCTGAAATTCTGATATTCAAGCCACGTATTCCTGGAATAAATCCGCTGAACAGTTCTGTCAATAGACAACGTAATTCACGGCATGAATATAAATGCAGTGAGCTAACCCGTTGGGGAACATTATCAATTCGTATAAAATCATTCCTGTTACCGATTACCTTTTCTTCCGAGAAGCTAAACCGCTGTGTCGATAATATACCTTCGTGTTCAGAGGATCAAGTTAGTATGCATCTTAGTGACGGGGACATTAATTTCATTATGAATAAGAAGATCGAAGATCGAACCGTTCCAGGACGTTACCGCCTTCTCCAAGCGATGAGCGGCTAAGTCAATAGCTTCAGCTATCCCGTGATTCCGCGCGCCAAACGAGGTATTCCGGGAGTAAATTCGCTGAACAGCATTGGCAATAGACAGCTTAATTCACGGTATGAATATTAAATCAGACCTTCATACTCTTATAGGGCGTTACCTATTCCTGTACGCCCAACCTTTTACCGAAGGCATTACCTTCCGTGAATCTGACCGGCTATTTCGATACTACTACACCGCGTTCAAAGGAATAAATTACTATACATCTTAGGAACGGGCACCTTAATTTCGGGAATAAATTCGAAGGTCAACTGTCAAAGCGTTCGAAATCGTTAACACCTACTGTAACAGTCGAACGGCTGAGTCAATCGCTTCACTTATCCTGTGATTCGAAGAGTCCACCCATATATTCCGGGAGATAGTCCGCTGAGGAGTTTTGGCAATAAACGCCTTAATTCATGGTTTGACTATTAAAGTATAGTGTCAAACCGTGTGAGAACGTTACCAATTGATATATAGTCAAATGTTTACCGAAGACCATACGCACCGTGAACCTCACCTGCTTTATCGAGAGTATATGTTCGTGTTCAGAGAAAGAAATTAGTATTCGTTTCCGCGACGGTCACCTTAACTTCATGAATGAGTTAGTAAAGGTCGAGGGTCAAACCGCTAGGTAACGTTGTACAAGACGAATGGCTAAGTCAATAGCTTCACCTGGCCAGCAATTCCGAACGTCAAGCCAGGTGTTCGTGGTGTACATCAGCTCCAAAGTGTTGGCAGTAGACACTTTAATTCACGGTTTAAATATTAAATTAGAGCATCAGACCCTTGTAGGACGTTACCTATTCATATGGAGTTAAGCTCTGTACCAAAGGCCTTCTCATCCGAGAAGATAATCCACTGTATCAAGAGTATTACTTCGTTTCCAGAGAAGCAAATTAGTATCCATTATAGTGACGGGCACGCCTATTTCATGTATGAATGAGAAGATCGAGTGTCAAACCGTCCGGGATCGTTATCACATTCATTGAGTGTCGAACAGATATGTCAAGAGCGTCACCTCTTCTGTGATTCTGAGAGTCATGCCACGTATTACTGCACTAAATCCGCTGATCTGTACTGGATATGGACACCTTCATTCACGGTGTGAATATTGATGTAGGGCGTCAAACTGTTTGAGAACGTTACCTATTGGTACAAAAGCAAACTACCACCCAAAATCTAACCCGCTGTAGCGCGAGTATAACTTCGCGCTCCGAGACACAAATTAGAACGCTCTTCAGTGACGGGCACCTAAATGTCATGTACGAATTAGAAGATCGAGATTCAAGCTGTTGGTGAACGTTACAAACCATCTTGAGAGTCGCAAAGAAAAGTCACTAGCGTCACCAATCCAGCGATACTGAGAGTCAAACCAGCTATTCTGGGAGTAAATCCGCTGTAGAATATCGGCATTAAAAACCCTACTTCCGGGTGTAAATATTAAAATACAAGGTCACGCAGTTGTGCATCGTTACCCATAAGTATAGAGTCTAACTTTTCATCGAAGGTCGTACCTTCCGAGAAGCTAACACGCTTTATCTAGAGTGTAACTACGGGCTGAGAGAATTGTACACACTTGTACACATTTTAGTGATGAAGACCAAAGTTTCATGTATGAATTACACAATCGGGGGACACTCCGCTAGAGAACTTCACCACCTTCTTTGAGATTCGAACGGCTAAGTCAGTAGCTACACCTATCCTGTGCTTCCGAGAGTCAAGCCAGGTATTTCGGGAGTTAATCCACTGAACGGTATTGGCAATACATACCTTAATTCACGGTATGAATATTAATGTCGATGATCAATACGTCGAAGAACATTACCAATTGGTATGGAGTCATTCGTTTTACTGAATACATTACCCTCCTAGAGCCTAACCCGCTGAAGCGAGTGTTATATTTAGTTCTCACGGAAGCAAATTAGTAGACATTATATCAGCGCAACGACATATTTTGATATATGAATTCGAAAATCGATTGTCAATCCGTTCGAGATAGCGCTCACCTTCTTTGGGAGACACACATTTAAGTCATTTGCACTATCTATCCTCTTTTTCTGAGAGACAAAACAGGTACTGCGGGAGTAAATCCGCGGAACAATATTNCCATCTTGAGAGTCGCAAAGAAAAGTCACTAGCGTCACCAATCCAGCGATACTGAGAGTCAAACCAGCTATTCTGGGAGTAAATCCGCTGTAGAATATCGGCATTAAAAACCCTACTTCCGGGTGTAAATATTAAAATACAAGGTCACGCAGTTGTGCATCGTTACCCATAAGTATAGAGTCTAACTTTTCATCGAAGGTCGTACCTTCCGAGAAGCTAACACGCTTTATCTAGAGTGTAACTACGGGCTGAGAGAATTGTACACACTTGTACACATTTTAGTGATGAAGACCAAAGTTTCATGTATGAATTACACAATCGGGGGACACTCCGCTAGAGAACTTCACCACCTTCTTTGAGATTCGAACGGCTAAGTCAGTAGCTACACCTATCCTGTGCTTCCGAGAGTCAAGCCAGGTATTTCGGGAGTTAATCCACTGAACGGTATTGGCAATACACACCTTAATTCACGGTATGAATATTAATGTCGATGATCAATACGTCGAAGAACATTACCAATTGGTATGGAGTCATTCGTTTTACTGAATACATTACCCTCCTAGAGCCTAACCCGCTGAAGCGAGTGTTATATTTAGTTCTCACGGAAGCAAATTAGTAGACATTATATCAGCGCAACGACATATTTTGATATATGAATTCGAAAATCGATTGTCAATCCGTTTGAGATAGCGCTCACCTTCTTTGGGAGACACACATTTAAGTCATTTGCACTATCTATACTCTTCTTCTGAGAGACAAAACAGGTACTGCGGGAGTAAATCCGCGGAACAATATTAGCAACAGCCATCTCAATTCACTGTTCGAATATTAATGTACAGATACAATCCGATGTAGGACGATACCTATTGCTATAGAGTCAAACTTTTGACCGAATGCCTTACTTTCCGAGATCATCGCCCGATGCGTCGAGTGTATAACATCGTGTCCAGAGAAAAAATTGGTACTCATTTTAGGGACGGCCACCTTAATTTCATACATGAATTAACAGATCGAGGTGCAAACTGTTCCAGAACGTTACCACCATCTTTGTGACTCTCACAGCTAACTCACTAGCTTCACTTACCCCGTGATTCCGAGAGTCAAACCATTCATTGCATGAGTAAATCCGATGAACATTATAGGCAATATGCACCTTAATTCTGCCTCCGGAAATTAAAGTAGAAATTCAAACTGTCGGTGAACATTATAAATTAGTATAAAGTCATTCTTTATACCGAATACCCTACCTTCTCGAGAACCCAATCCGCTGTAGCGATTGTCTCGCTCAGTACTCACGTGAACAAATTAGTACACATTTTAGCCGACGGAGCCGTTATTTGCATGCATACATCAGATGATCGCGAGTCAATCCCGTTTGAGAATGATAGCACCTACTTTGAGAGTCGCACATCTACGCCAATAGCTTCAGCAATCATATGATTCCTAGATACAAACTATGTACTCTGGGACTAAACCCGCAATACAGTAATGGAACTAGACACCCTATTTCACGTTATAAATATATAAGTACAGATTGAAACCGTTCTTGATCGCTACATAATGCAATAGTCTCAAATTTGTCACCGAAGGCCTTATCTTCCGAGAATCTAACCCGCTGTATCGGGGGTATTTCTTCGTGTTCAGAGATGCAAATTAGTATACATTTTAGTGATGCATGCACTAGATTCATGTATGAATTAGAAGAGCGAGGCTCAAATCGTTCAAGATCGATGCCACCTTCTGTGAGAGACGATCGGCTAAGTCAATGGCTTCACGTATCCAGAGATTCCGAGCGTCAAGCTAGATGCACCGCGAGTAAATGCGCTGAGGAGAATTGGAAATAGACACCTAAATTCACGGTACGAATATTACAGTAGAAGGACGATCCGACGAACAACATAACCAATTGGTAAAGAGTCATTCTTTTTACCGAATACATTACCTTCCTAGAACGTAAACCACTGTAACGAGAGTCATGCTTAGTGATCACGGAAACAAATTAGTAGACATTTTAGCAAACGGACGCCATATTTTCATGTATCCTGCGATTCCGAGAGTCAAACCAGGTATTTCTGCAGTCTATCCACTGATCAGGATCGGCAATGAACGCCTTATTTCACGGTTTGAATATTAAAATTGAGCGACAATCCCTTGTAGAACGTTACCTGTTTATATAATGTCAAACTTAATCCCGAAGGGCTTACTTTCCCAGACGCTAACCCGCTGTATCGTGATCATAACATCATGTTTATTGGAACAAATAACTATACATTTTAATGTCGGGCACCTTAACTTCATGTATGGATCAGAAGGTCGAGCGTCGAAACACTCGAGAACAATGCTGCCCTCTTTGAGAGTCGAAAGGCTAAGTCAATAGGTATAGCTATCCTGTGATACCAAGAGTCAAGACAGGTATTTCGAGAGTAAGACCGCAGAAAACTATTGACAATAGTCTCGTCAACCTGCGGTATGTATATCAAAATTGATAGCCAATCCCGCGAAGAACGTTACCAATTGGTATAAAGTCCAACTTTTCCAGAATTCCGTACCTTCTGAGAACCTAACCGGCTGTTTTGAGACTATAACTTCCGGTCTAGACATAGGTACTAATCTTTATTTCTGTGACGGGCGCCCTAATTTCAAGTATGAATTAGAAGATCGAGTGTCAAACCTTACGATAACGTTACCACCATATTTGAAATTCCAACGGCTGAGTCAATAGCTTCACCAATCCTGTTATTCCAAGAGTTAATCCTGGTATATCAGGAGTAAGTCGGCTGAAGAATATTGGCAATTGACACCTTAATTCTCGGTTTTAATGATACAGAAGAGCGTCAATCCGTTTGAGAACGATACCAATTGCCATAAGGTCAAACGTTTTACCGAAGGCCGTACCTTCCGAGAATCTCACTCCCTGCATCGAGAGTATAACTTCGTGTCCATAGGAACACATTAGTATACATTGTGGATAGGGGCACCATAATTTCGTGCATGAGTTAGAAGATCGAGTGTCAAACCTTTCCAGACCTTTACCACTTTCGCTGAGTGTCGAACGGCTAAGACAATAACTTATGCTATCCTGTGGTTCCGTAAGGTAAACCAAATACTCGGAGAGTTAATCCGCTGATCAGTATCGGCAATAGTCAACTCAATTCAGGACGTGAATATGAAAGTAGAGAGCAAACCGTTTGAGAACGTTACCAATTGCTATAACGTCATAATCCATACCGGATACCTTACCTTCCGACAACATATCCCGCTGTATTGTGGGTATAATTTCGTCTTCAAGGAAACAAATTAGTAGACATTTTAGCAGACATAGACCTCAGTTTTATGTATAAATTAGAAGATCGAGGGTCAAATCATCCCAGATCGTTACCACTTACTTTGATAGTCGTGTGGCTGCGTCAACAGCTTCACCTGTTTTGTGATTCCAAAAGTCATGCCTGATATTACGCGAGTAAATTCGTTCAACAATATTGGCCACAGACACCTTAGTTCACGGCATGAATATTAGGATTGAGTGTTAAATCGTCGGAGAACGCGACCAATTCGTATAAATGTTTACTGAACGCTTTACTGAAAAGCATACCCTGCGAAAGCCTAATACGGTAAACCGAGATTATAACATGGTATTCAGAGGAACAAATAAGGACACATTTTGGTACCGTGCACTCTGATTTCATGTACATAGCAGAAGTTCGCGGGACAAACCGTTCGTGGACGTTACAACTTTCCTTGTGAATCGAGCAGCTACGTCAATAGCTTCTCCCATCCTGTGATTCCTAGAGCCATACCAGGCATTCTGGGAGTAAACCCGCTCAAAATTATTTGCAATAGACACCATAATTCGCGGTATTACTATTAAAATAGAGCGTTAAACCGTTTCTGAACGTCATCAATTATTGTAAAGTCAAACATATTACCGAAGGCCATACATTCCCCGAATATCGCAAGCTTCATCGAGGGTATTACTTCGTTTCAGAGAATTAAATTAGTAAACATTTTAGTGGCGGGAACAATAATGTCATTATGAATAAGAAGATCTAGGGTCAAGCCGATCAAGGAAGTTACCACACTCTTTGAGATTCGAACGGCTATGTCAATAGCTGCACATATCAAGTCGTTCCGTAGGTCAAACCAGATACTCCAGGAGTAAATGCACTGTACAGTATTGGCAATAGACACCTTAATTCACGGTATGAATATTAAAGCAGAGTGTCAATCCATTGACGAACATATGCAATTAGTATAATGTCATATTATTTGTCACATGCCTTACTTTCCGGGAACATACCCGCTCTATCGTGGGTACAAATTCTAGTTAGAGAAACAAATTACCAATCATTTGAGTGCCAGGCACATTAATTTCATGTATGAATTAAAGGATCGAGAGAGAAACCGTTCCTAAACGTTACCACCATCTTTGAAATTCACACAGCTAAGTCAATAGCATCACCTAAACTGTGATTCCGAGTGCCAATCCAGGTATTCCTGGAGTATATCAAGTGAACAGTATAGGCAGCGGACACCATAATTCACTGTATGAGTATTAAAGTAGAGCGACAAACCGATTCAGAACGTTACCAATTGATACGGAGTCAAAGGCTTCACTGAAGAACTTACCCTCCGAAGAACTAGACTGCAGTATCGAGGGTACAGAAGCGTGTTCAATAGAACGGATTAGCATACATTTCAGCATCGGTCACCATAATTTCATGAATAAGACAGTAGATCGATTGTCAAACAGTTTGAGAACGTTACCAACTTCTTTGAATGTCGAACGGCTAAGTCAATAGCTTCACCTGTCCTCTGACTCCGAGAGTCAAACCAGGTACACCGGAAGTAAATATGCTGAACAGTATTGGCAGTACACACCTTAATTCACGGATTTATTATTAAATTAGAACGTCGATCCATTTGTGGACGTAACGTGTTGCTGTTCGGTCAAAATGTTACCGAAGGCACAACCTTCCGAGGAGCCAACTCGCCGATACGAGAGTATAACATCTTGTTCAGAGGATCAAATTAGTAAACGTTTCAGAGACCGGGACCTTAATTTCATTATGAATAAGAAGATCTAGGGCCAAACCTTTCGAGAAAGTTATCACCTTCATAGAGATTCGAACCGGTAACTCATATCTTCACCTATCATGTGATTCCGACGGTCTTACCAGGTATACCTGCAGTAAATTAACTATACTGTATTGGCAATAGTCATCCTAATTCACAGTGTAAATATCAAAGAATAGAGTAAAACCGTTGTACAAGGTTACCTATTCGTATATAGTCAAATTTTTAACATCCGAGGACCTATCGCTCTGTATCGAGAGTATAACCTTGTGTTAAGAGAACGAAACTATTATTCATTTCAGTGACGACACTTTAACTTCATGTATGCATTAAAAGATCCAGTGTCAAATCGTTCGAGAACGTTAGCACCTTCTGTGACAAACGAATGGCTATGTAAATAACTTCGATTATGCTGTGATTCCGATAATGAAACCAGATATTCCGGGCGCAAATGTTCTGTACAGAATTGGAAATAGACACCTTAATTAGCGGTATGAATATCAAGATACAGCGTCGTGCCGTTTAAGAACGTTACCAATTGCTATGATGTCAAACGTTTTACCGGAGACCTAACCTTCCGCAAAGCTCGACCGCTTCATGGAGAGCATATCGTCGTATTCAGAGAAAGGAATTTGTATTCATTTCAGTGGCGAGCTACATAATTACATGTCTGAGTTGGAAGATCGAGAGTCAAACCGTACGACAACGTTATCACAGAGTCGCACGGCTAAGTCAATAGCTTCTCCTGTCCAGTGATTCTGCGTGTCATGCCAGGTAATACTGGAACAAATACGCTGAACAGTTTTAGCAATTGAAACCTTAATTCACAGTTTGAATATTAAAATTGAGCGTCAAGCCGCCTGAGAGCGTTACGAATTGTTATAAAGTCGAACGTTTTACCGAAGGCCGTACCTTCCGCGAACCTCACGTGCATCATCGAGAGTATAACTTCGTGTTCATAGGATCAAATTAGTAAACATTTTATTGACGGGGACCACAATGTTTTATTGAATATGAAGATAGAGGATCTAACCGTTCTAGAAAGTTGCCACCTTCTGTGAGAGACGAACGATTATGGCAATAGCTTCACCTATCTTGTGATTCCGAACTTTAATCCATATATACCGGGAGTAAATGCGGCATAAAGTATTGGCAATGGACACCACAATTCACGGTTTGAATATTAAAGCAGGCCTCCATGCCGTAATAGAACATTACCTATTCGTGAAGTGTCAAACTTCTTACAGAATGCATTACAGTCTGAAAAACTGACCAGACTTATCGAGAGTATGATACCGTGTTCATAGGTCCGAAATAGTATACAATTTAAGGATCGAGCCACTTAATTTCATGCATGAATTAGAAGATTGAGGGCAAAATCTCTCGAGTACGTTGCCACCTTCTGTTAGAGACGAACGGCTATGTCCATAGCTGCTCCCATCCTGTGTTTCAGTGTGTCAAACCAGGTATTCCGGGAGAAAATCCGCTGATCAGTATTGGCATTACACACACTAATTCACTGTATGAATATTAATGTTGAGCGTCAAGACGTTCGAGAACGTTACCAACTGGTATAATGTCAAACGTTTTATCGAATAACTTCTCATCCTGGAACCACCAACGAACAAGCGATTGTCTTCCTTAGTGATCAAGAAAACAAATTGGAAGATGTTATAGAAGACGGTCATCATAATTGCATGTATGAATAGGAGGATGTCCAGAGTCTATCAGCTCGAGATCGATACCACCTTATTTACGAAATGACCGGCTAAGTCTGTAGTTTCACATGACTTGGATTCCGTGGGTCAAACCAGGCATTCCGGGAATGAATACATTATGCAGTATTCCGAATGGACATCTTGATTCACGGTACGAATATTGATGTCGAGAGTCAAACCCTTGGAGAACGTTATCACTTGCTATGGAGTCGAAGCTTATGCAGAAGATCTTCCCTTCCGAGAAACATTACCGGCTGTAGAGAGAGTGTAAATTCGTGCTCAGTGGAACACATTTGTATACACTTTAGAGACTGTCACCTGAATTCCCATGTATAAAGCAGAAGGTCGGCTGTCAAATCGTTTGAGAATGTGACCGCCTTCGTTGATGGTCGAAAGGCCATGTCAATAACATCACGCATCCTATGATTCCGTGAATCAATGTGGGTATTCCGGGAGTAAATGCGCTGTAGACTATTAGCAATCGTCACCTTAATTGTCGGATTTAATATTAAGGAATGGCGACAATACATTTGAGAACGTTTCCCATTGTTATATGGTCGAAATATTGGCGAAGGCATTACCTTCCGAGAACCTAACCCGCTGTATAGAGAGTACAACTTCGTGATCAGAGAAACAATTTCGTATCCATTATAACGACGGGCACCTTAATTTCATGCATGAATTTGAAGACCCAGGGTCAAACAGTTCGGGATCGTAACGACCTTCTTTGAGAGCCGAACGTCTGAGTCAATAGCTTCACATATCATGTGGTTCATAGAGTCACACTAGGTATATCAGGAGTCAGTGCGTTGTACACTATTGGCAATAGACACCTTTATGCACGGTATGAATATTAAAGTAGAAGGTGAAATCGACGGAGGACATTACCAGATGATATGAAGTCATATTTTTTACCGGACAACTTGCCATCCAAGATCTACCCCGCAGTAGAGAGTGTCATGCGTAGTGCCCACGGAAACAAATTAATAGACCTTATAGCAGAAGCACACCTTATTTTCGTACATGAATTAGAAGATCGAGTATCAAACAGTTGGAGAACCATAACACATTTTTGAGAGTCGAACGGCTGAGTCAACAGCTCCACATATCCTAAGACTCCGAGAGTCAAACCAGATATTTCGGGAGAAAATCCGCTGAACTGTATTGGCTGTAGACACCCTAATTTGCGGTTCTAATATTGATGCAGAGCTTCAAACTGTTTGAGATAGTTACCAATTCCGATAAAGTCAAGCGTTCTATCGGAGACCACACCCACCGAGACGGAAAACTGTCTCCACTTCAGTGACGGGCACCTTAACTTCATGTATGAATTAGAGGATCGAATGTGAAACCGCTCTAGAATGTTACCACCTCCTATGAGATGAACGGCTAAGTCATTAGCTGCACCTATCCAGCGCTTCCGAAAGTCAAACCAGTTATTCCGGGATTAAATCCGCTGAAGAGTATTGGCAATAGACACATTAATTCGTGGTTCGTACATTAATGTAGAGCATCAAACCGTTTGAGAGCGATAACAATGGGTTTAAAGTCAATCGTTTTACCGGTGGTGTTAACTTCCGCGAACCATGCCGGCTTCATCGAGAGTATAGCTTCGTGATCGTGGAAAGAAGCTAGTATTCATTCCAGTGGCGGGCACCTTCATTCATGTATGCATTATAATATCAATGGTCAATCAACTCGAGGACGATGCCACCATATCTGAAAAACGAACGACTACGTATGTAGCCCTCACCTATCCTGAGACTCCGTGAGACAAGCCAGTAATTACGGGAGTATGTCCGCTCAACAGTGCTGGCGAGAGAAACCTTAATTCACGGTTTGACTATTAAAGTAGAACTTCAAACTGTTTGAGAACGTTACCAATTGCAGAAAAGTTAAACGTCTTTCCGAGGGTCTCATCCTTCGAAACATTAACCCCCTGTATCGAGAGTATAACAACGAGTTCAGATGTACGAACTAATGTACATTTTCGTGACGAACACCTTAATTTCGTGCATGAATTTGAAGATCGGTTGTCAAACGGTGCGAGAACATTAACACCTTCTTTGAAAGTCGCACATCTAAGTCAGTGGCTGCAGATTACCTGTGATTCCGAGAGTCATATCAGATAATCCGGGAGTAAGTCCGCTGATCTGTATTGGAATATACACATTAGTTCGCGGAATGAATATTAAAGTTGAGAGTCAACTCTACGGAGAAAGTTACGAATTGGTATAGAGTCATTCTTTTTACGGAATACAATATCTTCTTAGAACCTAACCCGCTGTAGCGAGAGTCATGCTTTCTTCCCACGGAAACCAATTAGTGGACATTGTAGCAGAGGTACACCTTATTTTAATATATAAATTAGAAAGACGAGAGTAAATCCGCACGAGATCGTTGCCAGCTTCATTGGGTAGTCGAACGGCTAGGCCAATAGCTTCACCTATCCTGTGATTCCTAGAGCCATACGAGGTATTCCTGGAGTAAATCTGCTGAATGGTATTGACAATAGACACCTTGATTCACGGTATAAGTATTAAACTAGGGCGTCAAATCGTCGGAGAACATCACCAGTTGTTATGAAGTCATTCTTTCTACCGAATACGTCACCTTTCGAGAACCTAATCCGCGGAACGAAGTGCCTTGCCTAGTATTCACAGAAATAAATTAGAACACATTTTAGCAAACGAACACCTTATTTCCATGTATCAATAGATAAATCGACAGTCAATCCATTCGAGAGCGATCCCGCATTCTTTGAGCGTCGAACGGCCAAGTCACTAGCTTCACCTATCCTAAACTGGGAGTGTCAAGCCAGGTATTCCGCGAGTAAATCCGGAGAAAACTATTGGCAATTGGACCCAAATTTCACTGTTTAAATATTAAGGTATAGCGCCTAACCGTTTCAGAACTTCACCAACTCGTATACGATCAATCTTTTTACCGAAGGCAGTACCATCCGAGAAAATCAACCGGCTGTTAGTAGTGTCTGGCCTAGTGCTCGTGGAAACAAAATAGTACACATTTGAGAGGGGGTCACGTTGATTTCATGTATGCATTAGATGATCGAATGACGAAACGTCGAGATCGTTACCGCCTTCGCTGAGAGTCGAACGGCTCAGTGAATGGCTTCACATACACTTAGGACTCCGAGAGTCAAGGTATTCCTGGTATTTGCGGAATAAATCTGCTGAACAGTATTGGCAATAGACAACTTATTTCGAGCACGTTACCACCCGCTTTGAAAGTCGAACGGCTAGGCCAATAGCTTAACATATCCTGCGATTCTAAGAGTCATGTCAGGTAATCCGGGAGTAAATCCCCTGAACAGTATTGGTAACAGACACCTTAATTCACGAAATGAATGTTAAATTAAAGCGTCTACCCGTTCGAGAATGTTACCATCCTAGCTGCGAATCGAACGGCTTAGTTATTGGCTGCACCTATCCTACGATTCCGGGAGTCAACCCATGTATTCCGGGTGTAAACCCGCAGAACAGTGTTAGCATTATACAACATACTTCACGGCTTTATTATTAAACTAGAGCGTCACTCCAATGTCACTCACTGGTATAAGGTCAGGCGTCTTACTGAAGACCATACCCTGCGATTATATAATCCGCTGTGTCGAGAGTATAACACTTGTTCAGAGGAAGAAATGACTATTCATTCTGAAGACGGCTACCTTAATGTCATGTGCGAGTCAGAAGATCGAGAGTAAAACAGTTCGGTAACGACACCACCATCTTTACGGGACGCACAACTAAGTCAATAGCTACACCGACCCTGCGATTCCGGGAGTCAATCCAGGTATTTGGGTGAAAGTCCGCTGAACAGAATTAGGGTCACACCCTATTTGGCGGTATACATATTAAACTGCAGAGTCAAACCGATGTAGAAAGTTACGAACTTGTATTTGGTCAAACTTTTTACCGAAGGCCATAGGTTCCGATAAACTAACCAGCCGTATGGGAATATAACTTCGTGAAAAGAGAATAAAATTAGTACAAATTTGGGTGACGGGCTGCATAATTTCATGTTAGGGTTAGAAGATCGAGTGTCAAGCCGTTCGAATGCGATATCACCTGCTTTTGGGAATCAAGCGGCTATGTCAATAGATTCTCCTATCTTGTATTTCCAAGAATCAA
>NIJG01002526.1:0-25496 GCA_002201625.1 Euglossa dilemma
AGAACGTTAACAACTTCTTTGAGAGACTAACGGCTGCATCATTAACTTCACCTATCCCGTGGTTCCGAGAGTCTCACTAGGTATATTACGAGTCAATCCGCTGTACACTATTTTCAATAGACACCTTAATTCACGGTTTCAATATTATATTAGAACGTGAAATCGGCTGAGAACGTTACCAGATTGTACAATGACAAACCCTTTACCGAAAACCTTACCCGCCGCGAACCTAATCAGCTGTATCGACAGTATAGCATCGTGGTCAGAAACAGAAATTAGTATACATTATAGTAACGGGCACCTTAATTTCATGTATCAATTAGAAGATCACGTGTCAAACCGTTCGAGTACGTTACCACCGACTTTGAGACTCGAACGGCAGAGTCAATAGCTTCACATTTTCTTGTGATTCCGGTAGTCAAACCGTATATTCCGTGAGTCCATCCCCTAACAGTATTGGCATTGGACACATTAATTCACGGTATGGATATTAAAGTAGAAAGACAATCCGTTTTAGAACGTTACTAATGGGTATATCGTCATACACTTTATCGCATACCTTACCCTCAGAAAACCTAGTCTGCTGTATCGAGAGTATAACTTCTACTTCAGGGATACAAAATTAGTACACATTGTAGTGACAGGCACATGAATGTCGTGTATGCATGAGAAGATGGAGAGGCAAACCATTCCTGAACTTTAACACCATCATTGTGAAATCCCGTATCGAACACAATAGCTTCACCTATACTTGTGATTCCGTGAGTAAAGCCTGGAATTCCAGCAGTATACCCGCTGAACAGTACTCGCAATAGACACCTATATTCATGTTGTGAATATTCATGTAGAGAGTCACACCGATGGGGAACATCACTAAATTGTCTAAAGTCAAACTTTTCCGATATACCTTGCCTCCCAAGAACCTAATCCACTGAAGCGACAGCCACGATCAGTGCACACCGAAACAAATTAGTAGATATTTAACAGGCGCGCACCGTATTTTCATGTATGAATAAAATAATCGGGAATATAACCGCTCGAGAACGCGACCACCGTCTCGGGAATGGAACGGCTGAATCAATAGCTTCACCTGTAGTTAAGATTTCGAGAGTCAAGCCTCGAAATTCCAGCAGCAAGTCTGCTGAACAGCATTGTCGATATACAACTTGTTTCGCGGTTTGAATGTTAAAGTAGAGAGTCAATACGCAGGAGATTATAACCAATTCGTATAAAGTCAAACGTTTCAACGGAGACCTTACCTTCCGTGAACCTCACCCGCTTCATCGTGATTATAACTACGTGTTCAGAGAAACAAATTAGTACTCATTTCACTGACAGTCACCTTAATTTCAAGTATGAATTACAAGATGGAGTGTCAAACCGTTCGAGACCGATGCCACGCTCTGTGAGAGACGAATGGTTAAGACAATAGCATCACTTATCCTGCGATTCCGAGAGCTAAACCAGGTATTCCGGGCGTAAATTCGCTGAATGGTATTGGCAATAGAGACCTTGCTCCACGGTTTGAATATTAAAATAGAGCATCACAACGTTTGAGATGGTTATCAGTTTCTACAAATCCAAGCGCTTTGCCGAAAGCCTCACCGTCCCATGAGCTAACCCGCCGTATCGAGAGTATTACTTCGTGGTTAGCGAAGCACATTAGCATAAATTTCTGTCACGGAACCATAAGTTCATGTATGAATTAGAATATCGATGTTCAAAGCGTTTGAGAACATTTCATCCCACTTTGATAGTCGAACTGCGATGTCAATATCTTCGCCTATCCTTTGATTTTGAGAGTCAAATCAGATAATCCGGGAGTTAATTCGCTCAAGAGTATTGCCAATTAACACCATAATTCAGGGCATGAGAATTAATGTAGTGTGACAAGCCGTTGGAGAACATAACCAATTCGTATAAATTCTTACATTTTACCGAATACCATACCTTCCAAGAAGCTAACCCGTCGTGTCGAGAGTATAACTTCCTGTTTAGAGGATCAGATTAGTTACCATATTAGTGAAGGGGACCATAATTTCAATCTGACTAAACAGAACGAGTGTCAAACCGATCGAGGCCGTTACCACATTCAATGATATTCCAACAGCCAAAAGAACAGCTTCACATACCCTGTGCTTCCGAGTGTCAGACCAGGTATTCCAGAAGTGAATCCGCTGCACAGTGTTGGCATTGGCCACCTTAATTCACTGTGTGAGTATGAAAGTTGAGCGCCAATCCGTTTGAGAGCGTCACCAATTGTTATGGAGTCAAACGCTTTACTGAAAACCTTACCCTCCGAAAGCCTAACGCGACGCATCTAGAGTATGACATGGTGTATATAGTAACAAATTAGTTTAGGTTTTAGCGAGGTGCATCTTAATTTCATGTATGAATTAGAACATCGTGGATCAATCCGAGCGAGACCAATACCAACTTCTTTGAGAATAGAACGGTTAAGTCAATAGCTTCTCCTCACCTGTGATTCCTAGAGCCACATGAGGTACTCCTCGAGAAAATGCGCTCCACAGTACTGGCAATAGACAGCCTATTTTACGGTATAAATGTTGATGTTCGGAGTCAAACTGTTGTAGAATGTCTCGTATTGGAATATGGTCAAACTTTTAACCGATGGCCTTATCTTCCGAGGAGCTAACCCGCTGTATACGGAGTAATACTTCGTGTTCAGAGACGCAAATTTATATACATTTTGGTGTCTGGCACCTGAATTTCATCTATGGAATAGAAGATCGAGTGTCAAACCGTTCGAGAATGACACCACCTTCCTTAAGAATCGAAGGGCTGTCAGTAGCTTCATATACCCTACGATACCGGGAGGCTAGCCAGGAATTCCCGGAGTAAGTCCGCTGGTCAGTACTGGCAATGGACTCCATAATTCTCGTGTTCAATACTACAATACAGCATCACACCCTTGTAGAACGTCACGTATTGGAGTAGAGTCAAACTTTTCACAGAAGGCCTCACCTTTCTGAAGGTAACCCGCTGTATCGAGAGTATAACTTCGTGTTGAGGGACAGCAGTTAGTATTCATCTCAGTGACGGGCGCCTTAACTTCATGTATGAATTGGCAGATCAAGCATTTCGACAACGTTACCTCCCTCCTTGAGGATCGGACGCCTAAGTCAATTGCGACACCTATCCTGTGATTCCGAGTGCCAAACTAGTTATTCCCGGAATAAATCTGCTGAACAGTATTGGCAATGAACCCTTTCATCCACAGCTCGAATATTCAAGTTCAGCGCCAGACCATTTGAGATCGTTACCAATCACCCAACCTTCTACCGAAAGCCTTAGATGCCGCTGCATCTAGAGTGTATCAACGTGTTCAGTGGAACATATTACTACAAATGTTAGGGGCGGGCACCTTAACTTCATGAATGAATTCGATGGTCGAGGGTCAAACCGTTCGAGAACGTTACCATATTCTTGGAGAGATGGACGGTTAATCAATAGCTTCACCAATCCTGTTATAACGGCGGTGAATTCTAGTCTTCCGGGTGTATATCAGCTGTACAGTATCGGCAATGAATACCTTACTCCACAGTATAAAGGTTAAAGTACAAAGTCAAACCGTTCCAGAACGTTTCCAATTGGAATGAAATGAGCCGTTTTCCGGAGACCTTACTCTCCGCGAACCTAACTCCCTGTACCGGGAGTATAACACCGTGTTCAGAGAAACACATTGATTTGCGCTATACTGACGGACACCTTAATTTCATGTACGAACTAGCAGATTAACGGACAAGCCGTTCGAGAATGTAACCACCATGTTTGACAGTGGCACAGATACGTCAATTGCTTCACCTATCCAGATATTCGGCGTGTCGAACCAGGTATTCCAAGAGCAAATCCACTGAACAGTATTGTCAATATACACGTTAATTCTCGGTATGAAATTAAAGTAGAGTGTCGAACCGTTTGAGGCCATTGCCAATTGACATAGAGTCAAACACTATTCCGATGACCTTACCTTCGGAGAACCTTCCCAGCGGTTTCTTGAGTATGACTTCGTGTTCAGGGATAGAAATTAGTCAGAATTTCTGTGACGGGCATCTCAATTTCATGTAGGAATTAAAAGATCGAGGGTCAAACCGATCGAGTACGTTACCGCCTCCATTGAATGTCGCACATGTAAGTCAATCGCTTCACATATAATGCGATACGGAGAGGCAAACACGTACTCCGTGAGTGATTCCGTTGAACAGTATTGGCAACAGAGACCTTAGTTCACGATTTGAATAGACCGTCATACCCTTTGAGAACGTTAGCAAATCCTATGAAGTCGAACGATTTACCGAAGACCATACCTTCCGCGAACCTCACCCGCTTCGTCGAAAATGTAACTTCGTGTTCAGAGAGAAATTGGTATTCATTTCAGATCGCTGTACACTATTGGTAAAGGACACCTTACGTCACGGTTTGAATATTGAAGTACACAGTCTAACTCTTCTATAACGTTACCTATTGGTATTATGTCAAGAGTTTTACAGATGACCTTACCGTCCGCGAACCTAACCCGCTGTATCGAGAGTATAACAGTGTGATTAGAGACACACATTAATGTACATTTTAGTGGCAGCACCTTATTTTCATGTATGAGTTAGACGTTCGAATATCAAGCAGTTCGAGAACGTTACTACCGACTTTGAGATTCGAACGGCTAAACCAATAGCTTCACCAGTACTGTGATTCCAAGGGGAACACAAGGTAATCCGCGAGTAAATCCGTTGATCAGTATTGGAACTAGACACACTGATGCACGGTATGAATATTAAACTATAGTGACTAACCGTTGTAGATCGTTAACAATTTGAATATAGTCATTTTTCATACCGGAGGCCTTATCTTCCGAGAACCTAATCTGCCGAATCGAAAGTATAACTTCGGGTTGGGAGAAACATATTTGTTTACAGTACAGTGACGGGCACCCTCATTTCATGTACGAATTAGAAGGTGCTAACGTGCAGGAGCGGTCTGAACCTCGTACTTCTAATTCATACATAAAGTTAAGGTGCCCATCACTTAAATGTCAACTAGTTTGTTTCGATGCACACGAAGTTATAACTTCTATACTGCGGGTTATGTTCTCGGAAGGTAAGGTATCCGGTAAGGTGTATGACGTTATGCCAATTGGTAACGTTCTCTAGCAGTTTGATTCTTTACTTTAATATTCATGCAGTGAGTTGAGGTATTTATTGCCAATACTGTGCAACCAGTTTACTTCTAAAATACCTGATATGCCTCTCGGAATCAGACCATAACTGCAGCTACTGACATAGATGTGCTACATTCAAAGAAGGTTGTAAGGTTCTCGAACGGGAACACACTGTATCTTCTAATTCTAACATGAAGTTCCGGTGCCCAACACTGAAATGTATTCCAATTTGTTTCCCTGAACATGAAGTTATACTCTCGATACTGCGGGTTAGCTACTCAGACGTTGTGGCCTTCGGTGAAAAGATATATACTATACCAATAGGTAACGTAGTTCAACTGTGTGACTCTGTACAGTAATATCTATATCGAGAAGTAGCGTTTTTAATGCCAAAACTGAACAGCGGAATTACTCCGGGAATGCCTGGTTTGACTCTCAGAATCACCGGATAGGTGAAGCTGTTGACTTAGCCATTCGAATCTAACAGATGGCGGTAACGTTCTCGAACCGTTATCCCCTCGATCTTTTATTTAATACATGAAATTACGGTGTCCGCCACTCAAATGGATAATAATTTGTTTCGTTGTACACGAATTTATACTCTGGATACAGAGGGATAGGTTCTCCGAAGGTAAGGCCTTCGGTTAAATATTTGAGACCATACCAATTGGTAACGTTCTACAAAGGATTAACTCCGGATTCTAATATTTATACCGAGAAATAGTGAGTCTAATGCATATAGTGATTAGCACAATTCTCCGGAAATACCTGGCTTGGCTCTCGGAATCACAGCAATTCCAATAAAGCTATTGA
Source organism: Euglossa dilemma (assembly GCA_002201625.1). Taxonomy (NCBI): domain Eukaryota; kingdom Metazoa; phylum Arthropoda; class Insecta; order Hymenoptera; family Apidae; genus Euglossa; species Euglossa dilemma. The sequence continues at coordinate 5,990 of NIJG01002526.1, forward strand.
CTTAGCCGTTCGACACGCAATGAAGGTCACATCGTGCTCCAACGGTTGGACCCTCGATTTTCCAATTCATACATGAAACTAAGATGCCAGTCACTACGATGTGTAATAATTGGCTTCTCCGATCACGGAGGTACACTCTCGATCCAGCGGGTTAGCTTCTCGGATGGCAAGACCTTCTGTAAGAAGTTTGACTCAATACGAATACTTATCGATCTACAACGGTTTGTCGCGTTACTCTAAAACTGAAACCGCGAATTAAGGTATCTATTACCATTGCTGTTCAGCTGATTTACTCTCGGAGTATCTCGTTTTACTTTTGGAATCACAGGATATATGCAGCTATTGACTTGCCGGTTCGAATCTGAAAGTAGGTGATTACTTTCCCGAAAGGTTTGGCCCTAGACCTTCTTGTTCATAATGGAATTAAGGTCCCCGTCACAAAAAAGTTTACTAATTTGACCCACCGAACACGAAGTAGTAGACTCGAGAAGGCGGGTTTGCTTCTCCGAAGGTAAGGTATTCGGAGAAATATTTGACTCTATACCAATACGTATCGATCTACAACGGCTAGACGGTCTACTTTAGTATTCAAACCGTGAATTATGGTGCCCATTTCTAATACTGATCAGCGGATTTACTCCCGAAATACCTGGTTTGTCACTAGGAACCATAGGACAGGTGGAGCTATTGACTTATCCGTACGTCTCCCAAGGAGGGTGGTAACGTTCTCGAATGGTTTGACCATCGACCTTCTAATTCATACTTGCGATTTAGGTGCCCGTCACTGAAATGAAGACTATTATCTTCCTCTGGTAACGAGGTTATGCTCGCGAAGAAGCCGGAGATGTTCGCGTATGGTACGGCCATCTGTTAAACGATTGACTTTACACAAATTGCAAACGCCCACAAACGGTTTGGCCCCATACTTTTTATTCAAAGCGTGAGATAAGGAGTGTACTTCCAATACTGATCAGCGCATTTACTCCTGGAATATCAGGTTAGATTTTCGGAATCACTGGATAGGTGAAGCTATTTTCATTTCCGTTCCACCCTGGCAGACGCTGGTAACGTTATCGAACGATTTGACACTTTACCTGCTAATTCATACATGGAGTTAAGGTACCCGTCACGAAATTAAGATTAATTTCTTGCAATCAACACGAGGCTATACCCTCGATAATCTGGTATAAAGTTTAATACCATTGCAATAGGTATCGTTCTACATCTGTTTGACGCCCACTTTAATATTCATACCGCGAATTAGCGTGTCCATTGGTATTCCTGCTGTGTGGATCGACTCCCGGAATACCTAGACTGACGCATGGAGCAAAGGACAGGTGTCCTTTATTGATTTAACTGTGCGACTCTCGAATAGGATGGTAACGTTCCCGCACGGTTAAACCCTTGAGATGCCTATTCCTACATGAAAACAAGATTTCGGCGTGCTAAAATGACAACTAATTTGATCACGTGAAAACTAAGCAAGACAATCGCTACAGCGGATTGGGATCTCGGGACGTATTGTATTGGGTAAAGGAACAACTTTATACCAATTCGTAATGTTCACAGACGGTTTGAATCCCCACCTTAATATTCATAGCGTGGAATAAGCTGCCCATCGCAAATACTCATCAGCTGATTTATTCCAGGAATACCTGGTTTGACTTTAGGAATCATACGATAGGTGTAGCTAACAAATAAGGCGTTCGATTCGCAACTAAGGTGCTAACGTTATCGAGCTGTATTCCGCTCGATCTTCTAATTCAAGCATGAAACTAAGGTGCCCGTCACTAATATATATATATTAATTTATTCCTCTGAACATGACGTTATACTCCCGATCCAGCGGGTTAGTCTTTCGGTGGGTATGGTCTTCCGTAAATCGTTTGACTTTATAGCACTTGGTAACATTCTCAAACATTTTGACGCTCTACTTTAATATTCAAACCGTGAATTAAGGTGTCAGTTCCCAATATTCTTCAGCGGACTTACTCCAGGAATACTTAGTTTTACTCTCGGAATCACTGTCTAGGTGAAGCTATTGACTTATCAGTTCGGCTCTACAAGAGGGTGGTAACGTTGTCAAACTGTTTGACGCGCTATTCTAATATTCAAACCATGAAAGAAGGTGTCCACAGCCATAACTCTTCAGCGGACTACCTCCAGAATACCTGGTTTTACTCTCCGAACTGCAGGATAGGTGAAGCTATAGTCCTAGGCAGTCGTCTCTCGCTAAGGGTGGCACCGTTCTCAAACGGATTGACACTGGACCTTGTAATTTATACATAAAGTTGAGGTACCCGTCACAGAAATGTAGACCATTTTTTTTCACTGATCACGATGTCATACACGCACACCGCTGGTTAGTTTCTCCGAATGAAAGGCCATCCGTAAAGTGATTGACTTTATGCCTATAGGCAATGCTCTCAAACGATTAGAAGCTCCACTTTAACGTCATACCGAGAGTTAACGTGTGAATTGCCTATTCTGTTCTGCGGATTTATTATTGGAATACCTGGATGGACACGCCGAATAACTGAATAGGTGAAGATATTGACGTATATGTGCCACTCTCGAACAAGGTTGTTACTTCCTCGTACGGTTTGTGCCCTTGATCTGCTAGTTCGTACATGAAATTAAGGTGTCCGTCACTATAATGCAAGTCAATGTTTTCCTCTGAACACGGTGTTTTGCTCTTCGCTACAGGGAGTTAGGTTCACGGGGAGAAATGTCTCCGGTGAAACTGCTCATTTTATTGCAATTGTAAGCGATCTCGAACTGTTTGACTTTATACTTTACCTTTATACTGTTGAGTATGGTGTACATTGCCAATACTGTACTACGGATACACACCCGGAATACTAGCATTCCCCGACGGAATCGCATGGTTGGTGAAGCTATTGATATAGGCGTCCAACTCTCAAAGAATATGGTACCGTTCTCGAACGGTTTAACCCTCGTCCTTCGAATTCATTCATGATATTAAGGTGCCCGTCACTAACATTTAAAGTAATATGTTCCACTGAACATGAAATTATACTCTACATACAGCGAGTTAGCTTCACCGCCGGTAAGGCTTTCGGTAAAACGTTTCCTCGATACACATTTCTAACGTTCTCAAATGGTTTGGCGCTGCACTTTAATAATCGAGCAGTGAATTAAAATGTCCATTGCCAATACTGTTCAGCGGTTTCGCTCCGGGAATACCTCGTTTGGCACTCGGAATCACAGGATAGGTGTAGCAATTGACTTAGCTGTCCGATCCTGTAGGAGGGAGGTAACGTTCCTGAAATGCTTGACCATTGATCTGCTAATTCATACATGCAGTTCCTGCGCCCGTCACTGAGATGAATACTAACTACTGTCCCTCAGCACTAAGTTACACTCTCGATCCAACGGGTCAGCATCTCGGAAGGTAAGGCCTTCGGTAAAATGTTTGACTCTATTCCAATACGTGACGTTCTACGACGTTGTGATGCTGTACTGTAATATTGAGCCCGTCAATTATGGAGCCCATTGCCAGTACTATTCAGCGGTCTTTCTCCCGGAATAACTAGTTTCATTCTCGGAAGAGCAGGATATGTGAAGCTATTGATTTAGCCGTTCGCCTCGCACAGAAGGTGGCAGTGTTCTCGATCGGTTTGACACTCGATCTTCTAATTGGTACATGACACTAACGTGCGCATCACTAAAATGGTTACCTATTTCTTACTGTGAACACCATGCTATACTGTCGGTACAGCGAGTAAGGCTTTCGGAGGATAAGGTTTTCAGTAACACTTTTGACTTCATAACAATTGGTAACGTTCTCGAACGGATTGGCGCCCTACTTTCATACTCACGCCGTGAATAAAGGGGATCAATGCCAATAATGTTTAGCAGATTAACTCCCGGAATACCTGGTGTGACTCTCGGAAACACAGGATATGAGAAGCTATTCTTTTAGCTGCTGGAATATCATAGAAGGTGGTAACGGCCTCGAATGGTTTGACACTCGATTTTCATAGTCATTATGAAGTTAATGCCCCCTTCACTGAAGTGTTAACTAATCTGATCCTCTGAACATGAAATTATACTCTCGACACGACGGATTAGCTTCACCGAAGGTATGGTATTCGGTAAAATGAAATGAATTTATACGAATTGGTAATGTTCTCCAACGGATTGTCTCACTACATTAATATTCATGCCGTGAACAATGGTGTCAATTGCCAATACTCTTGAGCGGATTAACTCCCGGATTACCTGTTTAGACTCTCAGAATCGCAGGATAGGTGAAGATATTGACCTCACCGTTCGACACTCAAAGAGGGTGGTAATGTTTTCAAATGCCTCGACCGTCGATATTCTAATTCATACATGAACTTAATGTGCCGTCACTAAAATATATACTATGTGTTTCTCTAGCCACGATGTAATACTATTGATACGGCGGGTTAGGTCCTGGAATGGTAAGGCTTTCGGTGAAGAGCTTGACTTGTAGAACCAGGTACCATCTCAAACGGGGCTGCGATCTATTTTAATATTCAAACCGTGGAGTAATGACTCTATCGCCAATACTCTTCAGCGGATTTGCTCTCAGATTACCTGGTTTGTCTCTCGGAATCACAGGATAGGTGGAGCTACCGACTTACACATTCCTTTCTCACAGAAGCTGGTAACTTTCTCGAGTGGCTTGACCCTCGGTCTTCGTATTCATAATGAAATTAAGGTCCCCGTCACTAAAATATTTACTAATTTGTTTCCCTAAATACGTAGTTATACCCTCGATAAAGCGGGTTAGCTTCTCGAAAAGTGAGGCCATCGGTAAAACGTTTGGCTACATTGCAATAGATAACATATCTACAACAGTTTGTCTCTGGACATTAATATTTATACCTTGAAATAGGGTGTATGATACCAGTATTGTACAGTCCACTTACTCCCGCAATAACTGGTTTGACTCTCGGAATCAGAGGATCGGTGAAGATATTAACTTCCCTGTGCGTCCCTCAAAGGAGGTAATATCATTGTGGCACGATTTGACACGCTATCTCCTAATTCATACATGAACATATGATGTCCATTACTAAAATGTATACTAATCTCATTCTATGAACACGAAGTTATACTCTCAATACGTCGGGTTAGTTTCTTCGAAGGCATGGCAACCGGTGAATGGTTTGACTTTATACCACTTGGTTATGAACTCCGACGAATTGACCTACTACTTTAATATTCAAACCATGTCTTAAGGTGTCAATTGCAAATGCTCTTCAGCGCAATTACTTTCAGATTACCTGGCATGCCTGTCAGAATTACAGCATAGGTGGACCTATTGACTTACACGTTCGACTCGCAAAGAGGGTGGTAACTTTCTCGACCGGTTTGACACCCGATCCCCCTAATCATCGTGAAATTAAGGTCCGCGTCACTAAAATATTTTCTAATTTTGTCCTCTGAACGCTTAGTTATGCTCTTGATGAAGCGGGCGGGTTTCGCGTTAGGTAGGGCCGACCGTAAAACGTTTATCTATATACCAACTGCAAGGATTTCAAGCGGTTTCACGCTGTACCTTAATATTCCAACCGTGAATTAAGGTGGCTATTGTCCATAGCATTCAGCGGATTTACACTTGGAATACCTGGTTTGTCTCTCGGAATCGCAGGATAGGTGAAGCTGTTGTCTTATGGTTTGTACCCCCAAGCAAGGTGGTTCCTTTATCAGACGGTTCGACTCTCGGTTTTGATATTCATGCATGAAAATATGGTGTCCGTCTGCTAGCATGTCTACCAATCTGCTTCCGCGAACATTAATCAAGACACATGCTACAGCTGAATAGTTTCTCGGGTGGTAAGGTGTTTGGTAAAAAGGATGACTTTATATGAATCTTTATTGCTTATCCACGGTTGGACTCTCTACTTTCTTATTTATACCGTGATATAAGGTGTACATTACCAATGCTGTTCAGCGCGTTAACTCCCGAAATTCCGGTTTCGGCCCTCGTAATCACAAGATAGATGAAGATATTGACTTACCCGTTCGCCCTACAAAGATGGTGAAAACGTTTTCGAACAGTTCTATTCTAGATTTTCTAATCAATATGCGAAATTAAGGTGTCCGAAAATGATCTGTGTAATAATTTGTTTCTCTGTACACGAAGTTATACTCTCGATACAGCGGGTAATGTTCTCGTAAGATCAGGCCTTGTGTTCAAAGTTTGACATTATACCAATAGGTAACGTTCTTCAAAGGATAGACTCTGTACTCTAATTTTTATACCGTGAAATAGTGTGTTTAGTACCCATACTGATCAGTAGATTTCTCCAGGAATACATCGCTTGGGTCTCGGAATCACGAGATAGGGGAAGCTATTTTCCCAGCCGTTCGAATCTCGAAGTAGGTGGTAACGTTCTTAAACGGTTTGACGCTCTACCCTGTAATTCAACCGGGAAATTAAAGTACCAGTCACTAAATTGTACACTAAGTTGCTTCTCTGAACACGATGTTATACTCTTGATATAGCGGGTTAGAATCTCACATGGTTAGGTATAAGGTATGGAGAAATACTTTACTCAAATTGGTAATGCTCACCGACGGATTGACGGCCTGCTATAAAATTATAACTGTGAGTCAAGGTGTCAATTGCCAGTTCCCTTCAGTGGATATATTCTCGGAGTACCTATTTGATTCTCGGATTCGCATGATAGGTGAAGCTATTGACGTAGTCGTTCGACTCTCGGAGAAGGTGGTATCGTTCTCGATCGGTTTGACCCTCGATCTTCTAATACATGCATGAAGTTATGGTGCCGGACTCTGAAATGAAGATTAATTTCTTTCTCTGCACACGAAGTTGTACTTTCAAAACGGCGAGTTTGCTTCTCCGTAGGTAGGACCATCGGTATAGTGTTTGAATTTATACGAACTGACAATGCTCTAAAATGGTTTGACGCTATACTTTTTTACTCAAACTGAGAATTAAGGTATTATTGGCAATACTGTTCACCGGATTTACTCCAGCAGTACCTGGTTTGACTCCCCGAATCACTAGATAGGTGAAGCTATTGCCTTACCCGTTCGTCTCTAGCAGAAGGTGTTAACGTCCTCGAATGGTTTGACCCTCTATTTCAATATTCAAACAGTGAACGAAGGTGTCTGTGACCAATGCTGCTCAGCGGTTTCACTCCCGCTGTACCTGTTTCAATCTCGGGACCGCATGATAGGTGAAGCTATTGACTCAGCCGTACGTCTCTCAAGGAATGCGGTAACGTTCCTGCGCGGTTTGACCCACGACCTTGCAATTCATACATGAAATTAAAGTGCCCATCACTAAATTGAATACTGATTTGCATCTCTGAACACGAAGTTATGCTATTCATGCAGCGGGTTAGCTTCTCGGAAGGTAAGGCCTTCGATAACATTTTGCCTATATAGCAATATGTAACCATCTCAAATGTATTGACGGCCTGCTTTAATATTACATCCGTTAATTATGGTGTCTAATGCCTTCTGCTGCTGAGCGGATATAGGCCAGGAATACCTGCTTTGAGACTTGGAATCATAGCATAGGTGAAGCTATTAAAAAAGCGGTTCGATTCTCAATTAAGGTGGTAGCGCTTTCAAACGGTTTGACCATTGATAATCTATTTCATACATGAAGTTAATGTTCGCGCCGCTAAAATGTCAACCTATATGTTTCCATGGGCACTAAGCAGGACACTCCCTACAGCGGGTTGGACTACTCGGGAGGTAAGGCTTTCGGTAGAACGTTTGGCTATATAATAATTGGCAACGTTCACAAACTGCATGGCGACCAATTTTAATATTCAAACCGTGAAATAAGGTATCTATTGCCAACACTATTCAGCGAAAAGACTCCAGGAGTTCCTGGTTTGACTCTCGTAATCACAGGATAGGTGTGGCTATTGACTTAGCCGATCCAATCTCTATGAAGGTTGTAACGTTCTAGGTCGATTTGATCCTGGATATTCTGATTCATACATGAAGTTATGGTACCCTTGACTAATATGCGTACTAATTTCCTTCTGTGAACATGAAGTAACGCTCCCGGCGCAGGGGGGTACCTTTACGGAAGGTAAAGCCTTCTGGAATTGTTAGACTATATACCAGTACCAAACGATCTACATCTGTTTGACTCTGTGCCTTAATATCCATAGCCTGGAATTGGATGTCAAATGACAATGATATACGGAATATTTACTCCAGGAATACTTGGCTTGGCACTTGGAATACCAGAATGCGTGAAGCTACTGACTTAGCCGTTCGTCTCTTACAGAAGGTGGCAACGATCTCGAGCGGTTTCATCCTCAATCGTTCTACTAATAAACGAAATTATAGTGCCCGCCTGCTAAAAGGAGTAGTAATTTGTTTCCGTGAACGCTGAGCAAGACACATGCTACAGCGAGTTGGATTCACGGAAGGTAAGGATTTGGGTAAAAAGAATGACTTTTTACCAATTCGAAACGTCCTACATCAGTTTGACTGTGTACTCTAATATCTCTACAGTGTATTAAGCTGTCTATTGCCAATAACGTTCAGCGCATTTTCACCTGGAATCCCTGGTTTGGCTCACAGTGTCTGTGGATAGATGAAGCTATTAACTTAGGTGTGTGACTTTCAAAGAATGTGGTAACAATATCGACCGGTTTGACACTCGATACTCTATTGCATACATGAAATTAAGGAGGCGGACACTAAAATGTGTTCTTAATTTGTTTCTCTGAACTCGAAATTGAACACTCGATACTGCGGGTTAGGTTCTAGGATGGTAACGGCTTCGGTAAAAAGAATGGCTCTATGCCAATTTGTAATGTTCTGAAACGGCTTTGCACTCTATTTTAATATTCAAACCGTGAATTAAGGTGTGTATTACCAATAATGTCAAGCGGACTTACTCCCGGAAACCTGGTCTGACTCTCGGACTCTCAGGATAGGTAAAGCTATTGACATTTCCTTTCGAACCTAGCAGAAGGTGGCAACGTTCTGGAGTGGTTTGACTCCCGATCTTCTAATTTACACATGTAATTATGATGGCCGCATCTAATTTGTGTACTAATTTTCATCTCTGAACACGATGTTATACTCACGATGCCGCGGGTTATGTTCTCGGAAGGTTATGTATTCAGTAAAATGTTTGGCACCATAATAATTGGTAACGTTCTACAACGGCTTCACATGCACTTTAAAATTCATATCATGAATTATGGTGTCTGATGCCACTACTTCACAGCGGATTACACCCGGAATACCTGGTTTGAATCTCCGCATCGCAGTATTGGTGAAGCTAGTGAATAAGCCGTTCGATTCCAAATGTATGTGGTAACGTTCTCGAACGGTTTGACTCTCGATTTTGCTATTCATACATGAAAACGAGGTGCCGTCGTTATAATGTATACCAACTTGCTTCCTTGAGCACGAAGTCATACTCTCGATATAGCGTGTCAGGTTCTCGGAAGGTAAGGAATTGTATAAAATGATTGGATTTATATAAATTAGTATCGTTCCTAAGCAGTTTGATGCCCTACTTTAATACTGCAAACCGTGAAATAATGGGTCTATTGCCAATACTGATCGGTGGATTTACTGTCGGCATACCTGGCTTGACTCTTAGAATCACAGCATGGATGAATGTGATGACCGAGATGTGCGACTCTCAAATACGGTGCTAAGGTTCTCTAACGGATTGTCCCTCGACCTTCTAATTCATACACGAACTTCAGGTGCCCGCCACTGAAATGAATGCAAATTTGCGACACTGAACATGAAGATATAATCTCGATACAGCATGTAAGCTTCTCGGAATGTAAGGCCATCTGCAAAAAATTTGTCTGCATACAAATATGTAACGTTCTAGAAAGCTTTGACATTGTAGTTTGTCACCTAAACCGTGAAAAAGGATGACTGAGGTCAATGCGTTGCCGCGGATTTACACGGGATACGCAAGTTTGCCTGACGGAATCACAACATAAGTGGAGCTATTGACATAGCAGTTCGACTCTCAAAGAAGTTGCTAACGATGTCGAATGGTTTGACGGTCGATCTTCTTATCCATACATAGAATTACTGTGCCCCTGACGAAACTGCGTATAAATTTGCTTCACTGAACACGAAATTATACTCCCGATACTGCGGGTTAGACTCTCGGAAGGTGAGGTCTTCAGTAAAACCTTACACTTTGTACTAATTGGTAACGCTCGCAAACGGTGTGACGCGCAACGTTAATATTCAAGCCGAGAATTAAGGTGTCTATTCACAAAACTGTTCAACGGATTTACTACCAGAGTACCTGGTTTTACACAAGGAATTACCAGATAGGTAAAGTTAATGACTTAGCCCTTCGTCTCTCACGGAAGGTGGTATCGTTCTCGAACGGTATTACTCTCGATGTTCTAATTCTTAACTGATATTAAGGTGCGTGACACTAAAATGTATATTAATTTGTTCCTCTAAACACGTAGTCATATTGTCTATACAGCGGGTTATGTTCGCGAAAAGTAAGGACGTCTGTGTAGAGTTTGACTCTCTACCAATAGGTAACCTTCGACAAAGTTTTGACTTGTACATTACCAATACTATTGCCAACACTGATCAGAGGATTTACTTCAGGGAAAACCTTGTTTAACTCTCGGGATCACAGTATGGGTAAATTTTTTGTCAATTCCGTTTGAATCTCAAAGCGGGTGGTAACGTTCTCTAACGCTTTGTCCCTCGATGTTCTAATTCACACATGAGGTTAACGTGACCGTCACTGAAATGAATTCTAATTTCTTTCTCTCTACCTGAAGTTACAGTTTCCATACGGCAGATTAGGTACTCGAAAGATAAGGCCTCCGGTGAGAAGTATGACTATATACAAATTGTTAACGGTCTACAACGGTTTATCGCTGCAGTTTAATATGCATACTGTGAACTAATGTGTCTAGTGACAATACCGTTCATCGGATTTATTAGCGGATTACCTGGTTTTCCCCTTGGAATCACAGGACAGGTGAAGCGACTGGCTTAGCCGTTCGAATCTCAAAGTTGATGGTAATGTTCTCCAAGTGTCTGGCCTGGAATCATCTAATTCTAACATGAAAATTATGAGCCCCTCACTAACATGTATACCAATTTGCTTCTTTGAATACGAAGTTATGCTCTAGATATGGCGGTATATTATCAAGGAAGGTATGGCATTCCGTAAAAAGAATGACTTCACACTAATTGGTAATGGTCTCCGAAGGTATGACTCTCAACCTTAATACTCATACAGCGAATTAATGTGTCTATTGCCAATACTGATCAGCGGATTTACTCCAAGAATATCTGGTCCGACTCTCGCAATCACAGGATAGGTGAAGCTATTGACGTAGATGTGCGATTCTCAAGGAAGGTGGGATCGTTCTCCAACGGTTTGACTCTTGAATATTCTATTCACACAGGAAAATAAGGTGTCCGTCCACTAAAATGTGTACTAAATTGTTTGCGTGGGCACTAAGCATGACACTCGATAAAGCAGGTTATATTCTAGGATTTGCATGTATTCGGTAAAACGAATGCCTTTGTAGCAACTGGTAATGTTCCTAAAAGTTTTAACGCTCTTCTTCAATATTCGTTCCGTGATACAAGGTGCCTAATGCCGATACTATTCAGCAGATTCAGTCCCGGATTACCTATTTGGCTCTCGGAATCGCAGGATAGGAGAAGCTACTGACAAATTCGTTCCAGTCTCAAAGGATGTGGTATCGTTCTCGAACGGTTGATACAAGATCATCCAATTGATACGTGAAATTAAGATGCCCGATACTATAATGTACACAAATTGGTATCCCTGATCACGATAATATGCAGTCGATACAGCGGATTAGCTTCTCGGATGGTGAGATCATCGGTAAAGCGTTTGACATTATACCATCTGGATACATTGTCAACCGGATTCGCCCTCTGTTTTAATACCGAAACCGTGAGTTAAAGTGTTTATTGCAAATAGTGTCCAATAGATTGACTCCTGATATATCTTGTGCGACTCTCGGAACCACAGGATAGGTGAAACAATTTAATCAGCAGTTGGACTCGCAAAGACGGTGGTAAAGATATCGAACGTTTTGAAACGCGATCGTCTAAACCATATACAAAAATAAGGTGTGCTTCTGCTATATAGTCCACTCATTTGTTTCCATGAGCAATAAGCATGACACTCGCTGCAGCGGGTTAGGTTCCAGGATGGTTATGTAATCGGTAAAAAGTATGACTGTATACTAATTAGTAATGTACTACGACGAATTGACCTTCCACATTAACATTCATACAGTGAATTAAGGTGTCTATTGCCAATACTGTACATTTGATTGACTCCCCGAATACATGATTTGACTATCTGAATTACAGCATAGATGAAGCTATTGGCCTAGCCGTTCGACTACCCAAAGAAGCTGGGATCGATTTCGTGCTGATTGACAATCGATTTTCTAATTCATACATGAAATTAAGGTGCCCGTCATTAAGATGTCTGCTATCTTGTTTCTCAGAACACGAAGTTATGCTCACGATACAGCTGGATATGTTCTCGGAGGTAATGTATCAGGTAAAGGGTATGTAGTTATGCCAGTTGGTAACGTTCTCAAATATTGTGACGCTCTACTTTCTTATTCAAGCCGAAAATGAAGGTATGTATTGGCAATACTGATCAGCACATTTACTTCTTGAATACTTGAATTCTTGATTTACTTCTCGGTATCACAGAATATGTGCAGCTATTGACTTAGATGTGGAACATTCAATTGAAGGTGATAACGTTCACCCACGGTTTGACTATCGATTTTGATATTTTTACATGATAATATGCGGTACGGCATCAAAAATGTGTACTAATTTGTTTCCGTGAACAATAACTAAGTATCTCGCTACAGCGAGTTATGCTCCCTTAAGGTGAGGTCTTCAGTTGAACGTTCGGCTTTATACCAATTGGTTATTTTCACCGACGGACTGACTCTCTACTTTAATATTCATACCGTGAAAGAAGGTGTCTATTGCAAATGTGTTCAGTGGATTCACTTCCGGTATACCATGTTTGTCTCTCGGAAAGACAGGATGGGTGTAGCTATTGACATAGCCATTGGTCTCTCACAGAAGGTGGTAATGTTCCCAAGCGGTTTAACAATTGATTCTCGAATACATTCATGAAATGTGGTAACGTTCTCGAACTGCTTGACACTGAATCTTTATAATTGATACATGAAAATAAGGTGCCCGGCACTAAAATGCTTACGGATTTGCTTCTCTGAACACGAAGTCATACTCAGGATACAGCGGGTTGCTTCTCGAATATAAGGCTTTCAGTGAAGAGATTGGCACTATACAAATACCTATCGTTCTTCGACGATTTGAATCTGTACTATATATAAATACCGTGCAATACGGTGAATAAGGCCAACACTGTACAGTGGGCCTACTCCCGGAATACCTGGCTTGACTTTCGGGATCACAGGATACGTGGATCTACTGACTTATCCGTTCCAATCCCAAACAAGGCAGTAACATTCTCGAACGGTTTGAACCTCGATCTTCTAAGTCATACATGAGTATAAGGTGAACGACACTAAAATGTATACTCATTTGTTTCTCTGAGCAGGAGATTATACCCACGATACTGCGCCGTATGTTCGCGCAAGGTGAGGTACTGATAAGAACAGTATGAGGATATACCAATTGGTAACGTCCTCAATCGATTTGATTCTTCACATTCTTCTTTATGCCGTGAATTGAGGTGTCCTTTGCCAATGATCTTCAGCGCGATACCTCCCGGAATACCTGGCGCGGCTCTCGGAATCTCAGGATAGGTGAAACAATTGATTCAGCCGTTCGACCAACAAAGTGGGTGGTAACGTTCTCGGACGGTTCGATCCTCGATCTTTTAATTAATACGTGAAATTAAGGTGCTTGTCACTAAGTTGTATAAGAATTTGTTCCTTTGTACACTAAGTAATACTCCCGATACACCGGAATAGGTACTCCGATGGTAAGGGCTTCGGAAAGGTATTTGACTTTATACCAATTGATAACGCTCTCAAACGCTTTGACGCTCTACTTTAGTATTCAAACCGTGAACTAAGGTGTCAATTGTCAAAACCCTTCAGCGGACTTACTCTCGGTTTTCCGGGATTGCCCCACGGAATCACGGTTTACGTGAATCTATTGACTTATCCGCTCGACTACCAAAGAGGGTGGTAACGTTCTCAGACGGTGTGACTCTCTATTTTAGCGTTCATCCGCTAAGTAAGGTAACTATTGCCAATACTGTACATGGTATTTACTTCCGGAACATCTGGATTGACTGGCGGAATCGCAGGATAGGTGAAGCAGTTGNTACTCTCACTAGGTGAGGTTTCCGGTAAACAGTATAACGATATACCAATAGGTAACGATCTCCAGCGGTTTGTCTCAGTACTTTAGTATTCATGCAGTCAGTTCAGGTGATTACTGGCAATAATGTTCAGCACATTTTCTCCTCGAATACCTGCTTTGGCACTCGGAATAACAGCATTGGTCAAACTATTGACTAGGCTGCTCGAGTCTCAAAGAAGGTGGTAACAATCAGCTAATCAGCGGATTAACTCCTGGAATACCCGGTTTAGCTATAAGAATCGCAGGATTGGTGAAGCTATTGACTTCGCCGTTCGATTCTCAAAGAAGGTGGTAGCGTTCCCGATCGGTTTGACTGTCGATTTATCTACTCATTCATGAATATAGGGCATCCGTATTCTAGAATATCTACTAATTTGAACTCGAAAACACCAAACAACACACTCGCTGCAGCGTTTTCGGTTCGCGGAAGGTAAGGTATTTAATAAAATGGCTGACTTTATACCAATTGCAAATAATCTCCGAAGTGTAACGTCTGTACCTTAATTTTCATACCGCGAGATGATGTGTCCATTGCCAGTACTGATTATCGGGTTGTCTCCCGGAATACCTCGTTTGAAAATCGAAATATCAGGATAGGTGAAGCTATTTACTTAGCCGTTTGTCCCGTAAAGAAGGTGTGACCGATCTCGAAACGGTTGACTCTTGATTATTCTATTCATTCATAGAAGTACGGTTCCCGTGTGCTAAAATGTCTACTAATAAGTTTCGGTGAGTACTATGCCAGACTCTCACTAAAGCGGGTTCGGTTCTTGTAAGGTAAGGACTTCGGTATATCGTTTGACTTTATACCAAATGGTAACTCTCTCAATCGATTTGACGCCCTATTTTAATATTCAAACCGTGAATTANAGCCTTTCGACCGTGAAAGTAGTTGGTATCGCTCTCACACCCAATCATCTGTTTTATACATGAAGTAAAGGTGACTGTCACTAAAATGTATGCTAATTCGTTCCTTTCAGCACGATGATATACTCTCGATACAGCGGGCTATGTTTTCGGAGGGTAAGGTCTTCGCTGATGCGTCTGTGTCTATACCAATTGGTAACGTTCTCGAACGATTTGACGCACGATCTTGTTACTCATACATGATATTATGGTTCCCATCACTAAAATGTATACTAATGTGTTTCTCTGAACAAGAAGTAACACTCTGGATACGGAGGTTTACTTTCTCGGCAGGTAATGGTTTCGGAAAGAAGTTTAACTATATACAAATAGGCAATGCTCTACAACGGTATGACGGTCTGCTTTATAATTCATTCCGAGGTTTATGGTGTCTCTTGCAAACACTGTACGCGTCATTTACTCCCTGAGTATCCCACAGAAGGTGGTACCATTTTCGAGTGGTTTGACTCTCGATTTTGCTACTCAGGCATGAAAATAAGGTCTTCTTCTGCTAAAATGTCTACTAATTTGCTTCCATGGTATCGTTCTCCGACGCTTCGATTCTCGGTGTTGATATTCATGCACAAAAATGTGACGTCAGTCCGCTAATATGAGAGCTAATTTGTTTCCGTGAACAATAAGTAAGACACTGGCTGCAGCGGGTTAGATTCTCTTAGGGTAAGCTATTCGGTGAAAAGTATGAAGTTATAGGAATAGGTAACGTTCTGCAATGGCTTGACGCTTTGCGTTAATAATCAAACCGTGAATTAAGGTGTCGACTGTGAATACTGTTCAGCTGATTTACTCCCGGAATGCATGGTTTAGCTCTTCGAATGTTGGAATTAGTGAAGCTGTTGACTCAGCCGTTCTACTCTCAGGGAAGATGGTAACGTTCTCGATCCGTTTGGCACTGGATCTGCGAATTCACACATGATACTAAGGTGCCCGTCACTAAAATGTAGATGCATTTGTATCGCTGAACACGAAGATATCCCCACGATTCAGCGGGTTAGCTTCTCGGAAGGTGAGGTCCTCGGTAAAAGGATTGTCTCTATACGAATAGGTAAAGCTCTACATCGGTTTGATGCCCTCCTATAATATTCATACCGTGAAATAAGCTGTCCACTGCCAATACTGTTCTGCGGATTAGCCCAGGAATTCCTGGTATTTCCCACGGAAGGACAAGATGGGGGAAACTATTGACATAGCCGTTCGAATCTCATATAAGGTGGTAACGGTCTCGAAAGTTTTGATGCCTGATCTTTTAATTCATGCATGAAGTTAAGGCGGCCGTCACTGAAAGGAATACTAATCTGTTTCTCTCAACACGAAGTAAGCCACTCCCTGGAGCAGTGAATTAAGGTATCAATTCTCAATACTGTTCAGTGGATCTTCACTTGGAATACCTGGTTTGACTGGCGGAATCGCAGGATTGGTGATGCTATTGACCTAGACGTTCGCCTACCACAAAGGGTCGTAATGTTCTCGAACCGTTTGACTCTCGATCCGCTAATTCATACATGAAATTACGGTGCCCGTTACGGAAGTGTATGCTGATTCGTTCATCTGAACATGAAGTTATACTATAATATATATATTATAAGATGGTAAAATCTTCGGCAGAACGTTTGACTCTATACAAACTGGTTACGTTATCAAGCGGTTTTAACTCTACATCAATATTCCAACTGAGAATTACGGAGTTCATTGCGAATACTGTTCAGCGCATATGCTCCTGATATGTCCAGTGTGACTCTCGGAACCACAGGATATGTTTGCTATTGACTTAGCCGTTCGTCACTCACTGATGGTGTTAACGTTCTCGAAAGGTTTGTCACGCGATGTTCCAATTCATACATGAAGTTAAGGTGCCCGTCACTAAAATGACGATTAATTTCTTTCTCTGAACACGACGTTATAGTCTCGAAACGGAGTGTTAGTTTCTCCGAAGGTAAGGCCATCTGTAAAGTGTTTGACTTTATACCCGTTGGTAACGTTCTGAAACGGATTGACAACCTACTTTATTAATCATACCCTGAATTAAGTTGCATATTGCAAATAATTTTGACCGAATTTACTTCCGGAATACCGGGTTTGACTCTCGTAATCACAGGGCAGGTGAAGCTTCTGACTTGGCCGTTCAACTCTCAACGAAGGTGGCAACGACCTCGATAGTACTGACCCTGGATTTTCTAATTCATACACGAAATTAAGGTGCCAGTGTCTATCGCGTATACTATCTTGCTTCTCTGCACACGATGTTTCGATGCAGCTGATTTGCTTCTGGGATGGTAAGGCTTTTGATACATTGTTCGACTCTATAGGAATAGGTAGCGCTTTACAACGGCTTGACGGCCTGCTTCGGTATTCAAACTGTGAATTGAGGCGTCTATTGCCAATTTTGTACAGCGCATGTGCTACCGAAATTTCTGTTGTGACTATCAGATTCACAGGATAAGTGGAGCTATTTACTTAGACGTTCGACTCTGGAAGAAGGTGGAAACGATCTCGAATAGTTTGATACTCGATCTTCTAATTCATACATGAAAAAATGTGTACTTCTGCTATAATGTCTACAAATTTGTTTCCGTGAACAATAAGTAAGACACTGGCTACATCGTGTTAGGTTCCCTTAAAGTATAGTATTCGGTAAGAAGTTAGACATTATACGAATAGGTAATTTTCTCCGACATCTCGACTCTTTACTTTAATATTCATACCGTGAATTAAGGTGTCTACTGCAGAACTGTTCAGCGGATTTGCCCCTGGAGTACCTCAGTTGACCCTTGGAATCGTGTAATAGGTGAAGCGATCGACATAGCCGTTCCACTCCCAAATAAGGAGATGTCGTTCTCTAACTGTTGGACCCTCGATCTTCTAATTCATACTTGAAATAAAGGTGCACCTCACTATAACATATACTAATTCGTCCCTCTGAACACCGTGATATAATCTCGATGCAGCGAGTTAGGTTTTCGGAGGGTAGGGTCATATGTAAAATTTTTGACTCTATTAAAATATATATCGTTCAACAACGGTTTAAATCTGTACTTTAATATCTATTACGTGAAATAGCTTTTCTAATTCCAATACTGTATTTCGGTCTTGTCGCGAAACTCCTGGACTGTCTCTAGGAAAAATAGGATTGGTGAAGCCATTGGCGTAGCTGTGGGACGCTTATAGGAGGTGGCAACATTCTAGGAAGATTCGACTCTCGGTCTTCTAAGCCATACATAAAATTATGGCCTCCATCGCAAAAATGTATACTAATGTGTTTCTCTGAACTCGGAGCGGTACTGTTGATGCAGCTGGTTATGTTCTCGGAAGGCAAGGTATGCCATAAGGAGTATGACGTTATACAAATCTGTAGCGTTCTCAAACGGTTTGACCCCATACAGTTAATATTCATACCCTGATATAATGTTTCTATTGCCAATAATGTTCAGCGCATTGACTCCCAGAACACCTGGCTCAACTATCGGAATCGCAGGATGGGGGAAGCTATTGACTTAGTCGCTCGACACTAAATGAGGGTGGTAACGATCTCGAAATGTTTGTCCACCTATCTTCTTATTCATTCATGAAATTAAGGTGTGCGTCACTATAATGTTTACCAATTTGATCCTGTGAACACAAACTTATACCTACGATATGGCGGGTTATGTTCTCGGAAGGTACGGTATCCGGTAATGAGTATGAGTCTGTGAGAGACGCACGACTAAGTCAACTCAATCACCTATTCAGTCATTCTGAGAGTCAAACCACGTATTCCAGAAGTACTCCAGCTGGAGAGTCTTGCCAATAGACGCCATCATTCAGGGTTTGAATATTACAGCAGGGAGTCAAGCCGATGATGAACATAACCAATTGTAATTATGTCATACACTTTATCGCATACCCTACCCTCAAGAACATAGTCCGCTATATCAATAGCAGAATTTCGTGTTCCCGAAACAAATTAGTAGACATTTTAATGGAATATGGAGCGTCAAACGGTTTTGAAACGTGACCAACGTCAATGGGATTCGTACAGCTATAACAGGAGTCTCACCTATCCTGTGATTCAGAGTTTCAAACCAGGTCTTCTGGGAGTAAATCCGCTGAAGAGCATTGGTAATAGCGACCTTAATTCAAGGTATGAACACTATAGTAGAGAGTCCAACCGTCGGGGAACAATACTAATTCTTATAGAGTAAACTGTTACGGATGGCACTACATT
>NIJG01002529.1:8273-23693 GCA_002201625.1 Euglossa dilemma
CATTATCCTCCGAGAACCAAATCCGCTGTAGCAAGTATCGTTCCTACTGTTCACTGAAACAAATTGGTAGACATCGTTATAGACGCACACTTTACTTTCATTTATGAATTGGAGTATCGAGGGTCAAACTGTCCGAAAACGTTACTACCTTTCTCAACAGGCGAACGGCTCTGTCAATGGATTCCCTGGCCTGTGACTCCGAGTGTCAGACCAGGTATTCCGAGAGTAAATGCGAGGAACAGTGGTGGCAATAGACATCCTAATCCACGGCATGAATATTGAAGTAGGGAGTCACACCGACGAAGAACATCACCAATTAGTATAGAGTCATTCTTCTTTCCGAATACGTTATCACCCGAGTACCTCACATCCAGTGGGGCCTATTTTACTTAGAGTTCACAGAAACAAATTAGTATACATTTCAGCAGACGGGCACGTTATATTCATGTATGAATAGCAAAATGGAGAGACATACCGTTTGAGAACGTTACTACCGTCTTTCAGAGTGGAACGGCCAAGTCAAGAGTTACACCTTTCCTCCGATTCCGAGAGTCAAACCAGGTACTCCTGGTGTAAATTCGCTGAACAGAATTGGAAATAAACACATGAACTCACTGTATGAATATTATGGTTCAATGTCCAACCGCTGGAGAAAATTACCAATTCGTATTATGGTTATTCTTCTTACCGAATAATCTTCGTTCTGAGAACCTAACACGCTGCAGCGAAAGTATACCTCCGTGTTGAGAGAAGCAAATTAGTGTACGGCTTATTGGCAGGAACCTGAATTACATATATGAATAAGAAAATCGAGAGTTATACCGTTCGAAAACGTTACCACCTACATTCAGAGTCCCACAACTAAGTCAATAGCTTCATCGATCCACTGATACCGAGAGCCAAACCAGGGATTCCATGTGTAAATGCGCTAAACGGTGTTAGCAATAGTCAGCTTAATTCACTGTTCAAATATTAATGTACACGGTGAAACCGTTGTAGGTCGTTTCGAATTGGTATGAAGACATTCTCTTTACCTTCAGTGAACCGAACCCACTGCAGACATTGTCTTGCTGAGATTTCACGAGATGTCACTTAGTAGACGTTTCAGCAGATGTGAACCTTATTTTCGTGTATGAATAGGAGGAGAGAGAGTAAAACTGTGCGAGAACCTACTTCCAGAGGCGATTTTCTAAATCAATAGCTACACCTATCCTGTGATTCCGTGGAACAGACCAGGTATTCCAGGAGTAAATGCTCTCCACTCTGTTAGCAATGGACACCATAATTAATTGAAGATTAAAATAGAACGTCAGACCGTTTGAAAAGTTACCAATTGGTTCAAGTCAAACTTATTACCGAAGAACTTACACTCTGAGAACAAAACCCGCTATATCGAGAATATAGGTTCCTGTTCAGAGATACATATTAGTAGACATTTTAGCAGACGAACTACTTATTTTCACGTCTGAATAGAAAAATCTACAGTAACACAGTTCTAGAACAATCCGACATTCTTTGAGAGACGAACGTAGTATCAATAGCTTCACCTCTCATGCTAATCCTATAGTGAAAACAGATATTCCGGGAGTCAATCCGCTCTTCACTATACGCAATGGACACCTTAAATCACCGTTTGATGATTAAAGTAGATCGTGAAACCGTTTGAGAACGCCACTTATTGGTATAAGGTCACCCCGTTACAGAACACTTTACCACCCGAGTAGCTAAATCGCCGTTTCGAAAGTATAACTTTGATAGGCGAACGGCTAGGTTCACAGCTTCACCTATCCTGTGATTCCGAGAGTCATATCAGGTAATGCGGGAATAGATGCGCTGAGAAGTACTGGCAATTGACACCTCAGTTCACGGATGTAATGGTAAAGTAGGCCGTCAATCCGTTTGAGAACGATACCAATCCCCAGAAATTCAAACGTTTTACCGATGACCATACACTCCGAAAAATTAACCGTCTGCAACGAGAGTAAAACTTCCAGTTCAGAGACAGAAATTAGTCCTCATTTCAGAGACGGGCACATTTACCTCATGTATGAATTGCAAGGTCGTGGGTCAAGCCGTGCAGGAACGATACCTCATTCCTTGAGAATGGCACGGCTGAGTCAGTAGCTTGATCTTCCCAGTGATTCCGAGAGTCAAACCAGGCATTGCGGAAGAAAATCCGCTGTATAGCGTTGGCAATAGTATTGGCAATGTACAGAGACAAACCGTTGTAGAAGTTTACCTATTGGTAGACAGTCCCACTGTACACTGATGGCCTCACTTTCCGCGAACCTAACTCGCTGTATCGAGAGTATAACTGCGTGCTCAGAGAGGCAAAATAGTATTCATTTCAGGGACGGGCACCTTATCCTCGTGTATGAATTAGAAGATCGAGGGACAAGTCGCTCGGGAACGATACCACGATCTGTGAGATTCGAAAGACCAAGTCAGTAGCCTACCCATCCTGTGATATCGAGAGTCAAACCTGACATTTCAGGAGTAAATCCGCTGAACAGTATTGGCAATAGATACCATAATTCACTGTTTGAATGATAAGGTAGATCGTCAAACCGCCGGCGAACATTACCAATTCGTATTAAGTCATTCTTTTTACCTAATATCTTACCTTCGGGGAACCTAGCACGCTGCAGCGAGTGTTTCGCTTATTGCACACGGAAACAATTTCGTAACCATTTTAGTGGACGGACACCGCATTTTTTTGTTTAAATATAAACATCGAGAGTCAGAGCGTTCGCGAACGTTACCACCTGCTCTGAGCGTGGCAGAGCTAAGTCAATACCTTCATATATACAGTGATTCCGAAAGTCAAACCAGATATCCCGGGAGTAAATGCGCTGTATTGAATTGGCAATAGACGCCTCAATTCACGGTTTCAATATTAATGATGGCCGTCAAGCCTTTGTAGAACATTACCGTTTCGTGTAGTGTTAAACTACTAATAGAACATCATACCCTCCGAAAAACTGTCCAGCTGTATAGAGAGTATAACTTCGTGTTCAGAGAAAGAAATGAGTATTCATTTCAGTGTCTGGCCCATTAACCTCATGTATGAAATTGTAGGTTGAGGGACAAACGGCTCGAGAACATTGCCTCCATCTGTGAGTGACGAACGGCTATGTCAATAGCTTCACATGTCCCGTAATTCCAAGTGTCAACCAGTGAAAACCGAGCGTAAGTCCGCTGAGGAGTATTTGCAACAGACACCTTAATTAACGGTTTGAATATTAATATTGGGCGTCAGATCGTTGTAGAGCGCTACTCATTGGTGTAGATACAAATTTTTCACCGAAAGCCTTACCTTCAGAGCAGCTAACCCGCCGTATCGAGAGTATAACTCCCTGTTCAGAGAATGACATTAGTATACATTTCAGTGATGGAATGTACACTTTACATCACAATTTCAAGAATTAAATACAGAATCGGGTGCGAAACCAATCGTCAACGTGCCCACCGTCTTTATGAGTCGCACAGTTATGTCAAAAGCTTGAAGCATGCTGTGATGCCAACAGTCAAACAAGTTACTGTACATATTAGCGATGCGTACCTTAGTGTCATGTATGATTTAGATGGTCGATCTTTACACCGCTCGTGATCGTTACCACCTTTTATGAAAGTTGACCGGATAATTCAATGGCTCCACCTATCATGTGATTCCGAGAGTCATACCACGTATTACTGGAGTAAATACGCTGAACTTTATTGGAAATAGACGCCTTAGTTGACGATTGGAATATAAAATCGGACAGTCAAACTATTGTAGAACGTTACCTATTGGTATAGAGTCAAACATTTTACCGATAGCCCAACCATCGGTGGCGGTAACCCGCCGTACCGAGAATATAACTTCGTGTCCAGACAAACACATTAATATACATTTTAGTGATGGCACCTAAAATTCATATATGAATTAAAATACCGATAATCATGCCGATCGAGAACGTTACCGCCCTCTTTGAGAGTCGCACAGCTTGGTCAATAGCTTCACTTATCATGTGATTCCGAGAGTCAAAGAGGTAATCCGGGAGTGAAACCGCTGAACAGTATTGGCAATTGATACCTCAATTGACGGATTGAATCTTATAGCAGACCGCCGAGCCGTTCTAGAGCATCACGTATTCGTGTAGGGTTAAACATCATAAAGAATGTCTCACCCTGCGAAAAACTGTCAAGCTGTATCGGGAGTGTAACACCATGTTCAGAGGTACGAAATAGTATTCATTTATTGACGAGCACCATAATTACCTGCATGAGTTAGAAGATCGAGGATCAAACAAATTCGATAACGTTACCACCTTCTGTGCGAGGCGAATGGCTAAGTGAATAGCTTCATCTATCCAGTGATTGGGTGAGTCAAGCCAGGCATTCCGGGAATTAATCCGCTGTACACTGTTGGCAGTCGACATCTTATTTGGCGGCTTGAATATATAGGTAGAATGTAGAATCGGCGGAGAACAATACCAATTGTTATGACGTCATAGTCTTTAACGGATACCTCACCTTCCGGGCAAATATCCCGCTGCATAGAGGGCATAACTCCGCGTTCAGAGAAATAAGTTAGATAACATTTTAGTGGTGGGCACCTTTATTTCATGTATGAGTAAACAGATAGAGTGTCGGACCGATCGAAAACGTTACCACATTCTTAGGGAGTCTAACGGAGAAGTCAATAGATTCACCTGTATTGTATTTCCGCGAATCAAACCAGGAATTTAGGGAGGAATTCTGCCAAACTGTATTGGCAGGAGACACCATATTTAACGGTATGCATATTAATGTAGATATTCATTTCGCTGGAAGGCATTCAACCTTAGAATATAGTCAAACGTTATACTGAGGACCTTACTCTCCGATAGCCTAACGCGCTGTATACAGTGTATTACATTGTGTTCAGGCGAAGAAATTAGTATACATTTTAGTGACGGGGATCTCTACTTCGAGAACGAATTAGGAGATCGAGGGTCAAATCGACCGAAAACGTTTTCGCCTTCTTTGAGAGTCGAGCGGATAAGTCAGTGGCTTCACCTATCCTGTGATTCCGAAAGACAATCCAGGCCTTCGGAGAGTCAATAAGCAGTACACTGTTGGTAATGGACAACCCAATTCACGGCTTGAATATCATGGTACAGAGCCTATTCCGTGTAGAACGTTACCTAATGATATAATGTCAAATGTTTTACCGAAGGCCTTACCTTCCAAGAACCTAACACTCTGTATCGAGAGCATTACATCGCGTTCAGAGGAAAATATTACTATACATTATAGCAACGGGCACCTTAATTTAAGGTACGATTTAGAAGATCGAGGATCATGCCTTTCGAGAATGATACAATCTTACCTGAGATGTGAACGGCTAAGTTAATAGCATCACATATCCTGCGATTTCGAGAGACAAACCAGGTATTACAGCAGTAAATCCGCGTTAAAGTATGGCACTATACACACTATATCACGATAGACTATTAAAGTACGGAGTCAAACCGGCGTAAATCGATACGAAATGGTATAGAGTACAACCATTTGCCGAATGACTTACATTCAGAGAAACAAACCCACTGTATCGAGAGTATATCTACGTGTTCAGTGAAATACATTAGTATACATTTTTGTGACGGCCACCTCAATTTCATGAGTGAAATGGAATGTCGATGGTGTAACCGTTGGGTACGAGTCCACCGTCTTTGGGATTCGTACGGCTATGATGGTAGCATCACATATCGGGTGATTCTGAGTGTCAAATCAGGTATTCCGGGAGTAAATTCGCTGAGAAGTATCAGCATTGACAAACTTACTTCCCGCTATATATATTAAAGTACACAGTCGACCCGTGGAAGCACGTTACCTATTGGTATGGGGTCAAACTTCAAACCGTACGTGTTACCATCCGAGAAGTTATCCCGCTGTACCGAAAGTATAACTTCATAATCTGAGACGCAAATTAGAAAACATTTTTGTCACGGGCATCTTAATTTCATGTATGAAATACAAAGGTCGATGGTCAGACCGTTCGAGAACGATACCGACTTTTTTGGGAATCCAATGACTAAGTCATTAGCACCATCTATCCTATAATTCTGAGAGTCAATCCATGTATTCCGGGGGTAAATCCGCTGTTCAATATTGACAATATGCTTTAATGCACATTGTGAATGTTAAAACAGAACGTCAAACCGTGGAGGAAAGTTACCTACTCGCAGCGTCAAACCTTTTACAGAAAGCCCACCCTTCCGAGAAGCCAACCCTCCTTATCGGAAGTATAAACTCGTGTTCAGAGAAATACAGTAGTATACACTTTAGCGATATGTACCATAGTTTCATGTATGAATTACAAAATCGAGGGTCAAATGAATCCAGAACTTTACCGCGTCCTATGTCCGAGGCACAGCTAGGTCAATAGCATCACACATCCCACGATTCCTAGAGTCAAACCGGTACTCCTGGAGCAAATCGGCTGAACAGAATTTGCATTAGGCACCTTCATTTACGGTTCGAATAGTAATATACAGAGACCACCCGTTGTAGAACGATACCAATTGGTATAGAGTCAAACATTTCACCGAAGACCATACCCAACGAAAACCTCACCCGTTGCATAGAAAGTATTACTACGCGTTCAGAGAAACAAATTCGTAGTGGTGCGCACCTTGACTGCATGAATAATTTAAGAGATCGAGGACCAATCCGTTCGCGTACGTTACCACCTTCCTTGATAGTTGAACAGCTAAGTCAATAGCTACACGTATCCTGTGACTCCGGGACTCAAACCAGGTATTCCGGGAGGAAATCCGCTGAAGAGTGTTGGCAGTGGACAGTTTAATTCGCGGTTTGAATATCAAAGTAGAGCATGAAATCGCTTGAGACCAGTACCAGTTGGTATAAAGTCAAACGTATTACCGAAGACCTTATCATCCGATCATCCGAGAAACTAACCCGTTATTTTGAGACTATTTTTTGAGATCACAGATACAAATTAGTATGCATTTTAGTGACNCGCACAGCTAAGTCAATAGCTTCACCTATCATGTGATTCTGGGAGTCAAGCCAGGTTCACCTTGAGTAAATCATCTGAAGAGCGATGGAAATAAACGTGCTCAATCAAATGGTGTGAATATTCAGCTAGACAGTCAAACTGTCGGTGAACACTTCCAATTTGTATATGGTCAATCTTCTTACTGAAGGCTTTGCTGTCCGAGAACCTAACCCGCTGTATCGAGAGTACAATTTAGCGTCGCGAGAAGCAAATTAGTTTTCATTTTAGTGACGGGAAACCTTATGTCAAGCATGAATTAGAAGGTCGATGTGTCAAACCGATCGAGTCCGATACCAGCTTCTTCGAAGGTCGAACGTCTGCGTCAATAGGTTCAACTATATTCGTGATTCCGAGAGTCAAGCCTGGAATTCCAGGAGGAAGTCCGCTGAACAGTATCGGCAATGGATACCTCAATTCACAGTTTGTATATCAAAATAGAGCGTCATGCCGTTTGAGAACGTTACTAATATCTACAAAGTCAAACGGTTTACTGAAGATCTTACCCTCCGAAGATCTATCCCGCTGTATCGAGTGCATAACGAGTTGTTCAGTGGGCAGAATTAGTATACATTCTTTACCTGACACCTTACCCCCCCCGCCACCTGTAGGTAGTGTCTTGCTTAATGTTCACGGAAACATATAAGTAGATATATTAGCAGAGAGACACCTTGCTTTCTTCTATGAGTAGCAGAATCGAAAGTCAAACCGTTCTAGGACGTAACTACCTTCATTGAAGGTGGCATAGCTAAGTTAATACCGTCAATCGACTTGTGATACCGAAAGGCAAAGCAGTTATTCCGAGATCATATCCGCTGGTCAGTATTGACAATAGACACCTTCATTCAGGGTATGAATATTAAAGTAGAAGGTCAATCCGTCGGAGAACATTACCAATTGGTACAGTGTTATTCTTTTTACCGAAAACTTTACCTTCCTAGAACAGAACGCGATTTAGCGAGTGTCATGCTTAGTGCCCTTGGAATGAAATTGGTAGGCATTGTAGCAGAGGTATACCTTATTTTGATATATGAATTAGAGGATCGTGTGTCAAACCGTTCGAGATCGTTACCACCCAATTTGAGAATCGAACGGCCATGGCAATAGCTTCACCTATCCTGGGAATCCAAGAGTCAAACCACGTGTTGCGGGAGTACATCCGCTGTACAGTATTGGCAATAGATACCTTAATTCGCGGAGTGAATATTATAATAGAGCGTCACACTGTGTGAGAACGTTACTAATTCTATAAATGCAAACGTTTTACAGAATGCCTTACCGTCCGAGAGACTATACCGCCGTATCGAGAGCACAGCAACGTGTTTAGGGAAACACATTAGCACACAATTTGGTGACGGCACCTTAAATTCATGCATGAATTATGAATTTGAGTGTCAATCCGTTCTAATATCTATCCCACCTTCTTTGAGAGACAACGTTCAATGTCAATAGCTTCACCCAACCTGTGATTCCTACAGCCAAACGAGGTACTCCTGGAACAAATGCGCTCTACAATATTAGCACTAGACAGCCCATTTCACGGTATGAATGTTAAAGTGCACAATCAAACGGTTGTAAAACGTCTCGTATTGAAATAGAGTAAAACTGTTTACCGAAGACCTTACCTTCCGTGAAGCTAACACCCTATATCGAGGGTATTACACCGTGTTCAGAGAAGCAAATTGGTATACATTTTGGTAACGCGCTTCTTAATTTCATGTATGAATTAGTAGATCAGGCATCAAACCTTTGGAGAACGTTACCACCTTCTATGAGAGTCGAAAGGGTAAGCCAATAGCTTAGAAATGTCCTATGATGAAGAGACTCAAAACCAGGCATTCTAGGAGTACATTCGCTGAACAGCATTGGCAATAGACATCTAAGTTCGCTGCATGTGCATTAAAGTAGGGAGTCAGACCGACGAAGAGCAATACCAATTGTTCTGAAGTCATTCTTTATACAGAATACGTGACCATCCGAGAACGTGTTCCGCTTTATCGAGAGTGTAACATCGTGTCCAGGGAAACACATTGGTATATATTTCAGAAGCGGCTACCATTACTTCGTGCATGTAGTAGAAGATCGAGCGTCAAACCATTCCAGAGCTTCACCACGTTCGCTGTGAGTCGAACGGCTAACACATTCCCTTCTGCTGTCCTGTGATTCCTAAAGTTAAACCAGGTATTCGAGGAGCAAACCTGCTGAACAGTATTGGCTTTTAATCCCTTAATTCACGGTTTGAATATTGAAGTAGAGCGTCAGACTGTTTGAGACCGTTACCGATTGTTATGAAGTCAAGCGTTTTACCGAGGACCTTACCCTCCGAACAACTAACCAACCGTACCGAGTGAAATCCTTCGTAATCACAGAAAGAAATTAGTATTCACTTCAGTGACGGCCACCTTATGTTCATGTATGAATTACGAGATCGATGTTGAAACCGTTCGAGGGCGATACCACTCTCTTTGTGAGTTGATCGGATAAGTCAGTAGCTCCATCTATCCTGTGATTTCGAGAGTCAAACCAGGTAATCCGAGAGTTAGCCCGCTGTCGAGTGCTGGCAATTGACACCTAAATTCACGGTTTGAATATTTAAGTCGAGCGTCAAACCATTCGAAAACGTTACCAACTGGTATAAAGTTAAACATTTTATAGAACAACCCATAGTCCTAGAAATCATATCGTCGTATCGACAGCATACCTTCGTATTTAGAGACACACATTAGTATACATTTTAATGGCAGCTCCTTAATTTCACGAATGAATAGTGTGATCGATGGTCAAACATTTCTGGAACGATACCACACGCTTTGGAATTAGAACAGAAAAGTCAATATCTTCATATATCCTGAGTTACCGAGTGTCAAACCACGTATTCCGCTATTGAATCCATTGAAGAATATAGGCAATAGACACATTAATTCACGGCATGAATATTAATGTTGAGAGCCAAGCCATCGGAGATCATGACGAACTGGTATAAAGTAATTCTTCTAATGAATACATTTCCTACCTGGAAACGAAGCCGCTGCGGCGAGTGTCTTGCTTAGTGCTCACGGAATCAAATTAGCAGATATTTTCGAAGTTGGACTCTTTAATTTCATGCGTCCGTAGGAAGATCGAGTTCCAAACTGTCCGAGAAGGTTACCATCTTCTTCGAGAGTCGAATAGCTGCGACAGTAGCATCAGCTATTATGCGATTCCGAGAGTCAAACCCGGTATTCCAGGAGTAAATCTGCTGGACAGTTTTGCAATAGACACCTTCAATCACGATATTAATATTAAATTAGAGAGTCAAACTGTTGGTAAATATTACCAGTTGGTATAAAGTCATTCTTTTTTCCGAATACCATGCCTTCCGAGAGCCTAACATNAGTGCTCACGGAATCGAATTAGTAGATATTTAGAAGACGGACAGATTAATTTCATGCGTCCGTAGGAAGATCGATTGTCAAACTGTCCGAGAAGGTTTCCATCCCCTTCGTGAGTCGATCAGCTGCGACAGTAGCATCATCTATCATGTGATTCCGTGAGTCAAACCCGGTATTCATGGAGTAAATCTGCTGAACAGTTTTGCAACAGACACCTTCATTCACGGTATTAATATTAAAGTAAGGAGTCAGACCGTTCATAAATATTACCAGTTGGTATAAAGTCATTCTTTTTTCCGAATACCTTGACTTCCGTGAGCCTAACATGCACTAGGGAGTATATTGCATAATGTGCACAGAAACAAATTAGTCGACATTTTATCAGACGGACTCCTTATTTTCATTCTGGCATATCAATATCGAGAGTCAATCCATTGGAGAACATTACCACCTTGATTGAGAATCGAACGGCAATGCCGATAGCTGCACCTGTCCTGTTATTTCGATGGTGAGACCAGGTATACCGGAAGTTTATCCGATGAATGGTACTGGCAGTAGGCACATTATCTCGCGGTATGAAGGTTAAATTACAGAGTTTAACCGTTGGAGAACATTAGCAATTGGTATAAAGCCGGCCTTTTTACCAGTGACCTTACCTTCCGAGAATATATCCCGCTTCACCGAGTGTGTTACTTAATTTTCGCGGATACAAATTAGTAGACATTTTAGCAGACGGATGCCCTATATTCATGTATGAATAGAAAAATTCACAGTGAAACCGTTCGCCAACGCTACCACCTTCTTTGAGAATCGATCGGAGAAGTAAATAGCTTAATCTATTATGTGATTCCGAGAGTAAACACAGGTATTCCGCAAGTACGAGCGCTGAATAGCTTTGGCGATAGACACCTCAAGTTACTTTTTGTATAATAGCGTAAAGCGTCAAACTGTTTGAGAAAGTTAACAATTGCAGTAATGTCAATCTATTTACCTACTCTATTTACATACTCCCCGAAAAATTAACCCGCTGTATCGAGAGTAAGAAACCGTATTGAGAGGTACGAACTAGTATACACTTTAGCGGCGAGGACGCTGATTTCATGAACGAAATGGAAGATCGGGGGTCAAACCGTTCGAGATCGTTGCCACCTTCCGTGAGACACCAATGGCTACGACAATAGTTTCACCCATCCTGTGATTCCGAAACTCAAACCAGGTATTCACGGTGTAAATCCGTTGATATATATTGGCAATAGATACCTCAATTAGCGGTATTAATATTAACGTACAGGGTAAAACCGTTGATTGTCGATACCTACTCATACAGAGTAAAACTTTTTACCGAAGGCCTCACCCACCGAAGGCATATCCCTCTGTATCGATTGTATAACATCGTACTCAGAGGAACAAATTAATACACACTTCAGCAGGCGGACACCCTATTTTCATGTATAATGGGCAAATTCGTGAGCCAATCCGATCGACAAAGTTACTACCTTCTCTTAGTGTAGAACTGCCAAGTGGGTAGCTCGACTTCTCCTGTAATTCCGAGAAACAAACCAGGTATTCCGGGAGCAAATCGGCTGTACAGCATTGTCACTAAACACCTTATATCACGGTTCGATTATAATGTAGGGCGCCAAATCATTTGCGTGAGTTACCAATTTGTATATATTCATTCCTTTCACCGAATGCAATACCATCGAGAAACTAACGCCCTATATCGAGAGAACAACTTCGTGTTCGGAGAAGAGAACTACTAGACATTTTAGTCTGGTGCACTTTACCTTAATGTGTGAACTATAAAGATCGAGGTTCAAACCATTCCAGAACGTTACTACCTTTTGGAGGATCGAACGTCTAAGTCAATAGCTTCACCTGCACTGTGGATCAATTATTGCCTGCCTATAGCAATTATTCCTGGACTGAACCCGCTGCTCATTATTGGCAATAGACCCCTTAAGTTCCCCTTTGAATACTAATGTATAACGGCTTGCCGTCGGAGAACATAACCAATTCGTATAAAGTCATTCCAATTACCGAATACCTTACCTTCCGAGAACCAAACCCGCTGCAGCGAGTCTCCTACTTAATGTTCATTGAAAAAAATTAGTAACCATTTCAGCGGACGGACACCACATGGTTGTGTAAAGATATCAATATCGAGAGTAACAGCGTTCGAACTTGTTACCACCTTCTGTGAGAGACGAAGTCCAACATCAATAGCTTCACCTATCCAGCGATTCGGAAAGTCATACCAGATGTTCCGGAAGTAAATGCGCTGTACAGTATTGGAAATACACACCTCTATTCGAGGTTTGTATATGAAAGTGAGCGTCAATCCGTCTGAGAACGTTCCTAATTGACATAAAGTCGAACGTTTTACAGAAGATGTTATCCTCAATAAGCCTAACCCGCAGTATAGATATCATAACAATGTGTGCAGAGGAACAAATTACTCTACATTTTACTGTTGGGCACCCTATTGTCATGTATGAATTAGAAGATCCAATGTCAAATCGTTTGAGAACGTTACGCACCATCTTTGAAAGTCGCAAACCTAACTCAATAGTTTCACCTATCCTGTGATTCCGAGAGTCAGACCGGGTGATCCAGATGTAAATGCACTAAACCGTACTGGCAACAGACACCTCATTTCACGGTATGAATGTAACAGAGCACAGTCAAACCGTTGGATATCATTACCAGTTGATAGAGAGACAAGTTTTTACCGGACAACTTATCCTCCGAGAGCCTATCCCGCTGTAGCATGTGCCATGCTCAGTGTTCACGGAAACAAATTAATAGGCCATTTAGCAGGCGGGCACTATAATTTCGTTTATTAACAGTAGAATTGAGGATAATACCGCTCGAGAACGTTACCACCTTCTTCGAGAGCCGAACAGCTATGTTACTAGCATCACCTACAGCGTGATTTCCAGGGACAGACCAGGTATTCCAGGAGTAAATGCGCTCCACTCTGTCAGCAATGGACACCGTAATTTATTGAACATTAAAATTGAACGTCAGACAGTTTGAGAACGTTACCAATTGGTTGCAGTCAAGCGTTATACCGAGGACCTTACACTCTGAGACCAAAACACGCTGTATCGAGAATATAGCTTCCTGTACAGAGGTACAAATTAGTAGATATTTTAGCAGACGAACTACTTATTTTCATGTCTGAATAGAAATATCGGCAGTCAAACATTTCTAGAACGATCTCGCATTCTTTGACAGACGAACGTAATATCAATAGCTTCACATCTCCTGTTATTCCGATAGCCAAACCAGACATTATGGGAGTCAATCCGTTGTATACTATTCGCTACGGACACATTAAATCACGGTTCATCATTAAAATAGATCGTGCAACCGTTTGAGAACGTCACTTATTGGTATAAAGTCATCCCCCTTATCGAAGACCTTACCGCCCGCGGAGCTAAATCGCTGTTTCGAGAGTATTACTTCGTTGATAGGGTAATATATTAGTATACGATTTATTGACGGTTCATCAAATTCATGTATGAATTCGAATGTCGATGGCCAAATCGATCGAGGACATTTCCACCCTCCTTGGGAGTCGAACGGCCAGGTCACTAGCTTCACTTATCCTGAGATTCCGAGAGTCGAATCAGGTAATACGGGAGCAAATCCGCTGAACATGATTGGCAATAAGCACCATAATTCACGGGATAAATATTAAAGTAGACCGTCAATCGGTTTGAGAAAGTTACTAGTTGACATAAAGTCGAACGTTTTACAGAAGATGTTATCCTCCATAAGCCTAACCCGCAGTATTGATATCATAACACTCTGTGCAGAGCAACAAATTACTATACACTTCAGTGATAGGCAGCTTAATGTCATGTATGAATTAGAAGATCGAATGTCAAACGCATCAACAATATTACCACCTTCTTCGAAAGCCGAACCTCTAGATCTATAGCTACACCTATCCTGTGACTGCGACGGTCAAACAAGGTATTCCGGGCGTGAATCCGCTGTTCAGTATATGAAAGAGACACCTTAATATAAGTTGTTAATATTAAAGTAGGGAGTCAAGCCTTTGGAGAGCATAACCAGATGGAATAATAAACAAATATTTTACCGGATACCTTACCGTCCTAGAACTTATCCCGCTGTAGCACATGACATGCTTCGTATTCACGGAAACAAATTAGCAGACACTTTAGTCGACGGACACTGTAATATCATGTAACAATGGGAAGATCCAGGGTCACTCAATCCGAGAACGATACCACCTTCTTCGAGGGTCGAACAGCGAAATCGATACATTCACCTATCCTGTAATTCCTAGAGCCAAACCTGGCTTCCGGCAGTAAATCCGCTGAATAGTACTGGCAATAGACACCTCTATTCACGGTATGAATGTTAAAGTAGAGAGTCAATCTGTTGGAGAACAATACCAAATGTTACAAAATCATACATTTACCGGATACCTTACCTTCCGTGAACCTGACCTGCATTTTCATGTATGAAATGCAAAGTCGAGTGTCAAACCGTAGGAGAATTATCTCACCTTCTCTGATTGTCGCACATCTAAGTCAATAGCTTGACCAATCCAATGATTGCGAGAGTCAGACCACGTATTCTAGGTGGAAATGCGCTGATCAATATTGGCAATAGACTCCGTAATTCCCTGCATGAATATTAACGTGCGGAGTCAAACCGTCGGACATCATTAGCAATTGGTATAAAGTCACTCTTTTTTACCTATATATACCGAGAACGCAAACCGCCGAGCGACTGTCTTCCTTCGCGTTCACAGGAACGAATTAGTAGACACTTTAAGAGAAGCACACCTTATTTTTATATATGAATTAGAAGATTAATTTTCAAACCGTTCGAGTACGATACCACCTTTTTGAGGGTCGAGCGGCTAAGTCAATCGCTTCACATATCATGTGACTCCGAAAGTGAAGCCAGATATTCCGGGAGTAGTGCGCTGAACAGTATTGGCAACAGACACCTCAAATCACTGTT